>JAOXYD010000002.1:868595-882869 GCA_028565735.1 Pinacopodium congolense
TATACGTTAAAAGGCAAATAACTACTAGGAATGATAACAATTAGGTTTAAATTCTCGAACATTTAAATATTATTTTAAAGCTTTTAAAACTATTTTGCTAGGTTTAGTTAGGTCTTTTTTTTATAAATAGGTTTAGTTAGATTGTTAAATTGAATTTACTTTTGCGCCTAAATCCCAATGCTAAAAAGTGCAAACAATTTATAAATTGAGAGGGCTAAAAGTGATATCCTTTGACTCAATATTTAATAAGAAAAATGATTTAAAATATTAAATCTAAAATTGCAAAATATCAATTCTAAAACTTGAAAATCATAAATTTTAAAACTCTAAATCTTAAATTTAAAATTCTAAACTCTAAAATCTTAATTATAAACCATAAAATCCAAAACTTATAAAGGATAGAATAATAAATTCGGGGCTCCTAATTATTTTGTTATAAAAATATAAATTTTTAGTTTTTTTATCTTGAATCAAAATCACAAAAAAAGGAAATGTGTGTTATTTTAGTTTAAGTTTGTTTATTTTTATTTTCTATTTTTATTTTCCCAACCTAAAAAATTATCAAACTTAATCGTTGACTTAAAGTTGAGCTAATTTCGGAATATTTCTGCCATCCTTAATAACTACCAAATTTCCATTTTAAAAAACAGAGAGATAAGATTAAAAAACATGTCATCATCCAGAGGACTTACCGCTACAAATTATAGTGGTTCAACAGCCTCATCCTATAAATTACAATAACCCATAACCATCCAAATTCTTGCCTTCCTACCAAACTAAGTTGAACTACCACGTGTCCCCAACATAACTGTTTTAAACGAGGTTCTTCGTTTCACGAAGTCTCTGTTTTTTGACTTCATTATCAGACAATCACCGGCGGATCGAAAAAGCCGAAGAACAGCACAACCCTGACCCGATAATTAAACCAATTTTAAGTGAGCGAAGTCAGAGATAGATAGAGAGTTGAGAAAAATGAAAGGTTCGAAAAAGCCGATCCAAGCCGTGGCGACATGGTTAAGGAGGCAGCCGCCGAAAATCAAGGCATTTTTGGCGGTGATTTCTGGTATGACGTCTCTGGTTTTTCTTCGTATGGTGGTTCACGATCACGACAATCTATTCGTTGCTGCTGAGGCTGTTCACGCCATTGGAATCTCCGTCCTCATCTATAAGCTTACCAAGGAGAAGACTTGTGCTGGTATATTTCGTGATCCATTCTTCCATTTTTCTGTTTTTCGTACTTCAATCTTCTCTCGTAGACGTTCGGTATTAGCTGGGTATTGGATTAGGTCTGTTGGGTCGTCCTCAATTGTCAGTTTTATGTTCTGGGTCTACGATAAATCACCATTTGCGTCTGTTGGTGGTAATATTTTGTGAATTTCTAATTTGCGTTATTCTTGCTTGAGATAATAAAAATCCATGGTTTCCTATTCTTTCAAAACCCATGTGAGTTTTCTGGCATTTGTTTTTTGAGAAAATTAAAGGAGAAGAAGCTCAACGTTGAGAGATACCCTGGGAATGTGTAGACTTTTGGTTGTTCTTCCTGCTTGCGCTGTTTAGTCTATAATAATCTCAGAAAGGATGGTGATTTCCCCATTAAATTTTTACCCCATAACACAGGCTTACATTATTTACTTGAACTCAGACTCTGAAGAAAGATATGGTGCAATATCTGTGAGGTTCTTCCATTATTTGGATTGCTTGACAGAAGATTGCTTTGAGACTAACAGCTTTTGTTGTGTCTGATACGATCATCCATTATATGTATTCCATAAACATATCATAGCACTTGCTGCATCAATAATTTTTGTCAAAATTGTGTGAAAAAAATCTTATCAAGCTGTAAATTTCACCTGATTTGTCTTTTGTTTTTGGTTTCTTGCAGGACTTTCCCTGAAATCACAGGAGTTAACAGCTTTATTTTTAGCTGCTAGACTTTATTGCAGTTTTGTAATGGAATATGATATCCATACCCTACTCGATTCTGCTACATTGCTGACAACGCTTTGGGTTATATATATGATTCGCTTCAGACTGAGGTCTAGTTACATGGAGGACAAAGACAATTTTGCACTTTATTTAGTGGCAAGTGTTCTGATTTATTATTCTTTCTTATTCCAGTCAAAACAAAATATGTTTTAGTACTTGAACATTCTGGACTGATTCAACTGTTTCCATGCCTTAAATATGTAATCATTAATCTTTACTTGATAGAATTGTTGAGAACGTGTCTTTATTCATTATTAGGTATGTGTGTTTGAATTTGGGCATTCCATCATGTATTTCAGTAACTATATAGGAGTTAAGTCACATGTTAAGTGTGTTTATTCTGGCATCTTATGGGGTGTAGCATCTTAAGGGCAGTTTCTGAGCTTCTATGTTGACACAAATATTGGTGCCTAGCTAACAAAAGGCTAAGAATCTGTATCCAATTCACGGTATTACTTCTATCAATTGTAAGAGATCCTCTAAAGAAAACTGGAGTTTGAATCTGCCAAAAGAACAGTTATACTTATTCTGTAGCATATTCTTTTCGTCCTTTTTTTTTTTCCCCCTTTTTGTGTTATCAGTTTCTTTTTCCTCATTTTTATTCTCATTGCAGGTCGTTCCTTGTGCTGTGCTATCTTTAATCATTCATCCAACAACTTCTCATCACTTAGTTAACAGGATTTTCTGGGCTTTCTGTGTTTATCTTGAAGCTGTATCGGTCTTACCTCAGCTACGGGTTATGCAGAACACAAAGGTACAATTGAAAACGGCTGTTGATGTGTCAGCTTTCTCATTGGGTTGGTTCATCAATGCATAAGTTTTATTTTAACCACAGCACAAATAATATCTTCTTTTCTGAAATTATGGGTTTACCTTTGGTAAGTGTGTGGACTTTATGCAACCAAAATTGTGCTCATCTTTCAATTCTTTTCAGATTGTTGAACCCTTTACAGCGCATTATGTCTTTGCGCTTGGAGTTGCAAGGTTCTTGAGTTGTGCACACTGGGTCCTCCAGGTTTGGATGATACTTTAGCTTAAAATTCCAGTTCAATTTATTGTCTAGATTATATTTGATAGTCATTGAGAAATAAAAGATTTTTACTTGTTCATAGTAGTTCTTCATACACTACAGACAACTGGTTCCCCAACAAAGCAACAGAAAATACAAAAAGCTGAAAAAATTTGTTAACCTCACTGGTTATTAAAATATGTTGAATCCCCTCCTAACCAACATACCAAATTGGAGTTTGTACTGGTCACCCGCAGTTTTGATATTAAAACTGATTACTATCTTGAATCATTTTGACTTCGACACTGAAGTTGATTAGTATCTTGAATCTGTTAGAACGTTTAAGCTTTTTAAATGGTTACAATCTTCCATTGGAATAGGTACTGGACACTCGAGGACGGCTGCTGACAGCCCTGGGTTATGGATTGTGGCCGTCTATGGTTCTCCTTTCAGAAATCGTCCAAACTTTCATTCTTGCTGATTTTTGCTACTACTACATCAAGAGGTGAGATATTCAAATGCACATCAAGGAAATTGCTAACATTGTTTCTTTACGGTCTTTTATAAGGCAATTTGGTTGGTTGCAGTGTCGTTGGTGGACAATTAGTTCTTCGTCTTCCGTCAGGAGTTGTGTAAGCTAATACAAAAACCGGCAACCAGTAAGGTTAACAAAAACCGGCAGTGCAGGTGCTTGCTTCTTGAGTTTATATGGAATGTAGACAATATTTCTGTTTCGTTACGGTAGTTGGTGGACTGTAAAGTTAGGCCTGCGTTTTGGAATGCACAATTTGATAGTTCAGTAGCTTATCCTAGCGTTTCCAAGTCAACATTGTGATGCCACTCATTAAAAACATAAGGTATTTTCATGGGCGGCTTGGTGGCAGGAGGAGGTGTTAATTCCGTTTCTGTTTTCGTATTTCAACAGTTTTTGTGTTGTTAATTTTTAATTTTTTTCTACCGTTTTTTTTCTGTTTTTGGTTAAAAAATAGAAAAAAGAAAATAAAAATTATAAAGTCAGATTCAGTTTTCTATTTCTATTTTCTATTTCTGCTTTTATATCTTTTTTAATAGTTTTTAGTTTTTTATGAGGTTTTGTATTATTTTTCTGATTTTAACGTTTTATTTGTGTATGATTTTTCAGTTTTTGCATTGTTTTTTGGTTTTTATATTTGAAAAAATAGAAATAAAAAACGAAAATAAGAATAAGAAACAAACAGCCATAATATTTTTCTGTTTTTAATATAAAAATTAATGTATGTTATTTTTATATGTTATTTTTATTAATCATTTTCTTATTTTCTGTTTTTAATATAAAAATTAAGGTAAATTATTTATATTTTTATTAAAATTTTTGTATTTTTATTATTTTTATATGTTAATTTTATTAATTTTTGTATTTTAAAATAAAAATAAATAAATAAAAATAACCAAACACAGCATAAGCAGTGTTTTAAATTTCGTTTCGTACCGGTCGTACGTATCGGCCGGAAAACAAAACAGAATTGTCCTATTTCATACCAGGTTTAAATATTGGTTGGTATCGGAAAAAATTAAAAAATTAAAAAATTTTTGAAATATTTTTTAAAGAAAAAATTTTGTATTTTGACATTTTTAAATTTAAAGTTAAGTTAAAAATTATATAATATAATACATTTATAAATTTTTTAACAAATTTTATAAAATTAAAAATTAATTTATAATTTTAAAAAATTATTTAAAATAATATTGATATTAATTAATTTTGGTGAAGATATTTAATATTAATATTAATACAGTATTCAAAATCTTGGACAGGCATTGAGTTTGACTTTCACTTTTCAAGATAAATATGGTTTTGAATTTAAGTCGATCACATCAGCTTTACAGGTAATGCAATCTTTATCATTGCATTGAACTATGCCAAAAAAAAATTATATACATATTTATCCACGTTTGTTTACACATTTCATTGTCGTGCCTGCCAAAAAAAAATTCTAAAAATTATTAGAAAAACACTTACATGTTGATTAAGAATTGATAATGCTCTTACTATACCCTTAAAGTAGGCCTAGGTGCAGTCCAACTAATAATTAAATATGTGATTTAATTAATTACTTTGTCACGGATAATTGTCAATTCCATGATTGATGAGTCCAGCTGTGCGAGGTGCGCTAATAAAGTTCCAAGACATACCATAATCACATTAAGGTTTCTCCTTACTTAATAAGAATTGGGTTGATATTATCATTAACAGTGAATTTCTATTTAAAATTATAAGTAAACAAATTGTAAAAAAGGATAAACAAAGATATTTTCTTAGGTCTTGTTTAATTAGATTTTTATTTTTAGTTTTCATTTCTTATTTTTTAAAATATAAAAATAAAAAAGTACAGAAATCAACAAAAACAATACACTAATACAATATATAAATTAAAAAATAACACAAAAATCAGAAAACACACAAATTTTAATATAAAAATATAAAATTTACAACTAACAACTCAATTAAACGGACAAGTCTCAACTAAGAGGATGTTTAGTTGAATTGTGAGTTGTAGTTTTTTATTGTAATTTTTGTATTTTTATATTAATTTTTATATTTTTTTCTATTTTTATACTATATTAATATATTTTTTTCGATTTTTGTGTTAAAAAAAGAAAATAAAAATCAAAAACTAAAAACTAAAATCTAACTAAATAAAGCATACCATTTTCCTTTTGAAAATGTTAAAAAATGTTGAAAATATAAGACTTGCATGATTATCATTATTTTTATATATAGGTGAAATTCACAATCGACAAATTTTGAACGTATATGGAATATATTTTTAAAAAATTTTCAAATTATATCTTACTTTCAAACAAATAACTAATATTTCTTAATTTACAAATGGTTTCTCTTGAATTAATTCTTTTCTGTAACAAAATTATTTCTACACATAAATTTATAAAAAATACTTAATAATCCATTGATTATATATAATAATCTATAAATTCATAAATTTATTTAAGTTTGATTTGATAATAAATTATAATACAAAGTAAGTTAAAAATCAAAACTCAATTAACAAACCTCCACTCTAAATAATTTTGGATCATATAACAAAAGCATATCTCTTAATATTTTCTATCATATTTTATTTAAAAAATAACAAATTAAAAATTAAAAAATGAATAACCAAAAATAAGTAATAGTGAGAACTATAAAAAAAAGTCATATTTACTTGAATTTTAATTTTTAATTTTAGTTTCTTATTTTTTAAATAAAAAAACACTAATATAATATAAAAATAATATATATATAAATCAATACAAAAACATAATAATCATAATAAAAAATCACTAACTCAAAAACTCAATATTTCCAAATTCGCCATCGGCATTATAATTTATAAGATATGGATTGTGAGAACCTGGGTACAGCTGTGGGGCTTTACAGCTGGCTGAGTCACTTTCGTGGTAGTTCGCTTGAGGGTTTGGCAAATGACATTTGCATTTAATACACCATCGAAAGCTTCCAAAATAGCAAATAATAGTGCCGAAACCATATGTGATATCTCGTACTAAGTGTCACTAATTCATTTGCAACGCCACTCAACTTGCCTCAAGCTTATCCTCTTCTAACATCAATCGTTTTTTTTTAGAAATTAAAGAATATAAATATAAGAAATTAAAATTTACATCAATCTTACAAGAATACATATAATAAATTGATCCAAATCATTTAATTGGTGGATACAATTTGACAATTTAAAATTTTAAAATTAAAAAATCAGTCAATTTGAAATTGAAAATTAAGTAAATAAATGGAATATTAGATATGAATCATATGAAAATTCAAAACATATATAGTTCAGTTTTTAATTATTTTAGATTAATTAATATTAAAATTTCTTTTTATATTTTAATATAATTGTATATTTTATGATTATTTATTTATTTTAGTAAGTTATGCTTTATTTCAAAACATTTATAAATTTTATTTTATTTTAACTAATGATTCAATAAATAATTTGTATTTTTATAATCACTGAAAAACTTAAAAAATATGGATTTATATGTTGGACTTAAATTTAAAATTTTCATACAGGGTTGAACTTGTGCTGGAAAATAAAATTTATTTAATAGATTATATTAAGTATTAGACCTAGAATTTATTAATAAAAATTAAAGTGAATTTTCATCAAATCACTGAAAAGCAATTATCATATGAATTTATGTTGATTGACATGTTTCGTTGAGAGGGCAATTGTTGATACTGTTTAGAAAGACCGATGCCCTGTGTTGCACGAAAGTAGCAGTAGTACAGACCTAACTCACAAATCCTTTTTTTTTGTTTTTTTGGAAAAAAAAAATCTAGTTTTAGTTGTGTTTGGTTAAGGGTACACTCGGAAAGGACGTGACCTATTTTTCAAAAAAAAGGAAAGGACAGGTCGACCCAAAGTTTGGCCAATTAACAATATTTATTTATATATAATAAAATTATAAAATTCAAATTTAATTTTTTTTAATGAATCAATGATATCAAATAAATGAAATTTTCAATTTAAATAATAAATAGAAAACCCATACAAAATTGTGTTAACCTTTTACCCGAAATCCTACAAAATTAAGAACTCGAGTTTAATTGGAAATACCATAAGTATACAATTTTAGAACACAGAATTTCCTTTCTTACCTGAAAATATTATTAATCACCAAATAACATATATAAATAAATATTTAAAATTTTTGTGAGATGGGATTTGATTGAATTTTAATAATTTTTGTAACATCATTCTCTTTTGTTTCTCTCTTACTTTCCCGCAAGTCTTTGGTAAATAGAGGCAAAAAAACAAAATTAATGCAATTAATTTAAAAAGTTTTAAATTTTAAATTTAATTTTCAGATTTTTTAAATACAAAAATTAATAAAGAATATTATAAAAATAAAAAATACTTTAATAAAATACAAAAATTAAAATAAACAATACAAAAATTTATAAAATTTAATAAAAAATATAATATCTAAAACTAAAAATTACAATAAAGGTTCAATCAAGGCCGCGTACAAGAAAGACAACTCTACAACTGTGGCTTTTGTGCTTAAAGGTATGCTATGTTTGGGAACACTGAATTGACATCAGCTGTTTGATTATTACATGACAGCTTGCATTTGGTAATTACTGCTTCCATCACTGAAAAACTAATTAAATTAATTTGGACCAATCACGAGAGAAGTCAAAGAAGTCCATCCAAAGCTCCAATTATTGGTCCCACTAAACCTGATGCGATACTCCTCTTTATAGTTTATTCAAAATCTTTGGCCTGTTTGGGTTTTTTCAAATATACAATTTAAAAAATAATAAAATTGATAGAAATAATTTGTTTTGTTTTTTGTATCTAAAAAATAAAAATTTTAAAAACGAAAATAAGAAACTAAATTAAATGGACTTTAATATATAATTTATTATATATTCAGCATTTATCATTTTATTTCTCTAATAACTTATTTAAAATACATAATTTATAAATCAATATAAATATTCAAAAGTTTATTTCACAATTAAGATATAATAAAATCTTTTAAGGGAAATACTTTGCAGTTTTTTTAAACAATTATTCATATATCTTTACAAAATTACTGAAATGGTCTTGTACGATATATTGAATATTTATTACATATAAAAGTATTTTTATTATTTTGATTATTTAAGTTTTGTTTAGTTAAGTTTTAATTTTATATATTTTTTAAACACATAAATAAAAAAAATACTAATACAATACAAAAATTAAAAAAATACAAAATAATCAATATAAAATATAATAATCACAACAAAAAATCACAATTTAACTAAACATTCTCTTAACTATTAATGATTACTGGTTATACTTTTTTATATTTAAATATATAAAAATATAATACTGAATTGTGCTTTAAGACATTCCAGAGATGCTCCTGACAACTCAGTAATAATGTACACGAACCTTTTCCTTTTCACTGCGCATAAAGCATTAAACTAATACATGTTTCCTTTAAATTCTTGTCTATAAATACCTCGTATTATTGCACGTAGAGTTTCAAGGTTTCCCAACACACAAGAGCTCAAGCTTATGGCTACCTCCAAGTTTCTCATCGCCTCAATCCTCTTCTCTCTTATCGTTCTCCATTATGCAGAAGCCGATCAGAAGGCAATCTGCCGTGCCTTTCACTCCCCTTAGTTTAATTACAGTAGTTTCTGAAATTTTCTGTTTTCTGTTTACTAACCGGAAGATGGCTTCTCTCAGGTGAGCTCAAATCAAGCAGATACTACGGTTCCACAGAAAATCGGTAATAACCCACTAACCAAAATATACTTAAGATTCTTACTGATTATGTTCTTGTTCATATAAAGTTTTACAATTCTTGATACTCTCAGATTGTGGAAGCGCATGCATAGCGAGGTGCCAGTTAGCTTCCCGGCAAAACCTCTGCCACAGGGCATGTGGAACTTGCTGCGCACGTTGCAGCTGCGTTCCGCCGGGAACCGCCGGTAACTACGACGTTTGTCCATGCTACGCTAGTCTTACTACACACGGTGGAAGACGCAAGTGTCCTTGAATTGAAGTACTTCACGAAGCAGAGTGGCTTCAGCCACGGGCTTTTGGTTTATCTATGTATAAAACTGAATAAGCATGCAGATATATAATCCTGTACGAAGTGTTTCTGTTTGTAATTTAGATTATGGGTGGTTACTAATAATAATGATACTATTTAATTATTAATGTGTGGCTTTTTTTCTTCTTGTGTTACCATCTACTCGTCATTCACATGAAGTTGTACGCATCAGGAAAATTTTGCTTCTTTAAGTTATTTCCAACTTCAAATATTAACTTGTTTTTGTGTATAAAAGAATTTATAATCACTATTTTTATGATGATTGAGTAAATTATAATAAATTTTATAAAATTTGTTGAAAAATTTATAAATCTAAATTAATTGATGAATTTGACTCAGTTAAGCTATAAATAACTTTAGTAGGCGGTTTCAACTTGTATAATTTGCAAGTTATGAGTTTCATTTAATTATGTCAACTTAATTATATAAGTCAATAGGAATGAAAACAACACTTTGAAGTTACATTTGAAATAAGAACCCTAGCAAAGTGACCTGTTTGATGGAGCCACGCTGTATGTATCTTTAAATTTACTTAATTATATTTCTCTTTTGTAGTAGTAATGATTTAAAACATTTATTACATTTTAATAAATTATATATATATATATATGTATAACCTTAAATAGTCTTTACGTGATCAACAGTAATAAACTGTAATAATTACTGCATAAAACTCAGAAAACTGGAAAGTTGGGACTGTAGTTTATTGTTGTAATTTTTATATTTTTTTCTAATTTCTATATTGTATTAATATATTATTAAAAAAATTAAAAAACAAAAACAAAACAAGCCGTCTATAACTTTAAAAGGCCGTAACAATAACTGGAGGCCCAACTACTATTTGGACGCACATTGCATTCACATTTATTGTTCGGCTGTAAGTCCAAATATATACCAATGAACCTCTTAGAATTATTTATAAAATATGTGAGATCAATATTAAGAATGAACCTTAAGATTATTATAAATTTTTTACAAGAATAATTCCATATTACTTAATATAATGCATAAATTAGAATAAAATATTTATTTTATAATTTGAGTTTTAATGATTATCGTAGTTCTTTTGCTGTTCCTTTCTAGATCAAATGAGAAGTCTCTATATTAGAATTTCCTGAACACCAAACGATTGTTCCCAACATTACTGATGTACACGCCACGCAAGCTTGAATTCATTAACACTACTAAATAGAGGAGTATCTTTACCAGTTAGGTCACTGTGACACGGTAATTTCTTTAATTACTTCAGAGTACTTAAAGAATAAAGGTTTCTAACCAATATTACTGAAATTGCCATAGCTATTTGGAAATTTTAAATTTATCGTCTGAAGAAAGAACATGCTATAAGAGGAAGGAGGATGCATTAAGTCTCACCAAGACGTTAGGTAGGTAAAACAATAAAATTTCTAATTGTTATTTATTCAGTAATTTTTTATATTTAAATATTAATTCATGAATAACATATTTTAAATAAATAATTCGATGAAACGATAATTCAAAAATTAACGATAAATTATTAGATGATGTTTTCAATTTTTGTATCTTTAAATTTAATCATATCATTGAAGAATTATACTTTACGATAAATGAATAATTATATGTTTCAAACATATATTCATATAATGTAGAGCACTTTAATTATGGTAATGTTCCTCATTATTCACCTACCCCTTTTACAATAATATACTCTTTACTAACATCTTCCTATGAAGTGCCCTATGTTATAAATACATCACCATTTACCTTACCCTCAGTATTCATCAACCTACCTACAAGCAAAAAGGTCTGAACCTGAGGTCAAGTCCTCAAGCAATGGCCCTCTTCAAAGCCCTACCATTTCTTCTCCTAGCCCTTCACCTCGCTGAATCTAATCAAATGGTAAATTTTTTCCATTGCCAAGCTAGAAAAACTTTATAAAGAGCATCACATGTCATGATTTCTGATTGTTTTAGTGTTTCAGGTTATCAAAAGCATACTCGAAAGTCCGAATCCGAATCCGAATCCGAGTCCGATTCCGATTCTGAGTCAGGGTCCGAGTCCTTCTCCTCTCCCACAACATATAGGTATATGACATGCAATAGTAATTAACCCTTTTTATTTTTTTACCAAAACTTGCAATTTCTATTTGATGTTTTTACTTTTCTGGCGTTGGTTTTATCAGACTGTGATGCAGCTTGTGATGTGAGGTGCCAATTGTCGTCGAGGCCACGGCTGTGCAAGCGAGCCTGTGGGACGTGTTGTGCCCGTTGTGACTGTGTTCCTCCGGGAACGGCCGGTAACTACGAGGCTTGTCCTTGTTACGCCAACATGACCACCCATGGTGGGAGGCACAAGTGTCCCTGAAGAACGCACCTGTTTTATTTATGCCTCATAAATGCTTACCGGAGTTGGATCCATTAAGAGAATACATTAGAATAAATAAGAGAACCATTTATATACGCCAATATATTGTCCAATTAGTTTATGTATTGGTAATGTGAAATGACCAAGTTGCTTATAATGATCATTTTATAGTATTTATCAATGTTTTAGAGATCGGATCAAAATTTCAAATAAATAAGAAAAGAGATTTAAAATTTAAAAGTTTAATTAATATTAAAATATTAATAAATTGATTTAGAGTTAATAGATTAACTAAAACAATATTTGAGTTTTGTTTAATTTTTAAGAATTCATAAATTAATTTTATTATTAAACTGATGGATTTGTTTGTGAACCTAGTAACTTTTAAACTGATCATTTAACTGACTTGTTCATTATTGAACCAACCCGTTTTAATATAAAAACAGTTTGTAATTGTAATTAGTTTGGTTTACCAATCCGTTTTCAAATAACTCGATTGGTCTCATTCAATTTTTAAATCACTGATATTTACTGCTCGTGAATTGGAGGATATAACTTTACTATATATACATAGATAAATTATTTGAAACGTAAGTAGTTTCTCTAGCAATCTTTTTTTTTTCTTGAATGCTCCGTTTACAGTGTTAAATTAGGTCTTATTTAGTTGAATTTTAATTTTTAATTTTAATATATATTTTTTTAACACAAAAATTAAAAAAACATACTAATATAGTATAAAAGTTGAAAAAAAAATACAATTATAATAAAAAATTACAACTCACAATTTACAATCCAATTAAATATCCCCTCTAAGATTTACGTATAGTTGGGAAATAATCATTATGGGTAGTGGTTTTTTGTCTTATTGGTCTCCAAAAATTGGGCTTACAATTCCTTAAATTAAAATTTCAAGCCCAATAATTTGATGTATCAAATGGATCAATTTCATTTGGGTTGGGTCCTGCCAAAACCCGTTCAGAAGTAAGGACGAAAAGGGCTTTGGGCCCGAAATTTACTGTTTCAAACGTTGAGATTTCGAATTAATAATCTAAATATGGTGAACGTGTTCACACTTTAAAAAAATTAAGTGAAATTTTTGAAAATTTCAAATATAAAATTTATAATCACTTCAGTTACACTTATTATTTGTGAATTTTTTTTAATCAACATATTTTAAGATATTCAATTAAGTCAAACTATGGGTTTTTCCCTTAATATTTCCTTACAAATTCATCATGTCACAAAACACACGGGAGATCAACGAACGAATATAAATTTCCAAAAAATAAACGTAAGCAATATAATAGACGAGGAAGGAATAAATTTATCTAGAACGTATAGCGACAGGGGAATTTTAAGACTGGAGAGCATTTAATATAGTAGATCACATTGAAGATATCAGAGTTTTTGCATCGAGTTCAGTGCTCGGTAAGCATCGCCATTGCATCTAATCATGGGGAGTATTAAAGAAGATTAAAAAAACGTGATATAATTGCATGATAGAAGAGAATTGCCCCACAACATCAATTAATAAATGATAAAATCCCAATTACACACATTAACATACTTAAAGTTCCCATGGCCTTTAAAGGGACGGTCCAACCACGGGTAGAGCCTGCTCTTTTTACGTGTTTATCAATTTAAGGGCTCTATGTTTGAGTCGCCTTTTAGGCAAATAACTTTTAATTTTGGTGGTTTAAACGATGTTATCAAATCCATTAAGTCCTATTTGTTATCTATTTTATTTTTTATTTTTATATTTTAAATATAAAAATTAATGATAGAAATGTGTTTATTGTAATTTTATTTATAAATACAGTTTATCAATGTAAAAAAATAAATAGATAATTATAAAAAGAAATTTTATTTTATTTATATTATAAATAAGAGTAAATATCCTTTTGTCCCTTTGTATTTTTATGATTTATCAAATATTTCATATATTTTTTAAAAATATCTCAAACACTCTTGCGTTTTAACAAAATTATCAAATATCCTCAAAACTATTTTATGCTGACGTGGCGCTAACGTGACGAGTGTGCTAACGTGACTGGTTGACTGTACTGTCTTGATAATGATAACTGTATATCAGTTCTGGCATGGCGACTAATATGACGAGTGATTTGACAGGTGACATGACAGTTATTATACAGGGAGTATTTGATAAAAATAAAAAATATAAGGGAGTTTTTGAAAAAAAGAAAAATACAGGAGTTTTTTAAAAAATTGACAATTATTAGGGTAAAACTTTCATAATTAAGAATAATTAAAATAACTATTTCAATGAGATAATTAATTTCAATTAATTAATTAATTATAAC
>JAOXYD010000002.1:902733-917661 GCA_028565735.1 Pinacopodium congolense
AAAATAATATAATATAAATACTGGTTAATATCGGTATTATTTTAGATAAGATAATTATTTAAAATTATAAAATAATTTTTAAAATTTATAAATATATTATATTGTATAATTTTTAATTTAATTTTAAATAAAAAAATTAAAATACAAAATTTTTTTTAAAAAATATTTTTTTTTCTGATACCGACTAGTACCGGTTGGTATCAATCGATATTGGTGGTACTGGATTGTTTCGTTCCAGTTTCAATCTAAAACAGTATGTTTCGACCGGTACCGACCGAAATGAAACGGTATTTGACACATTGATTGAAAGGTTTAATAGATTGGACAAAAAAAAGATAAAATTTAAGGATTCGTTTAATTTAATTAATTATTTATGTTTTTCATTTTTATTTATATATATTTATATTAATTTTATGTATTTTAAAGATTTTTTACTATTTTTATTTTCTAATTAAAAAAGAAAATTAAAACAAAAAACAAAAAGATATAAATTTGGAGCCTTAATTTCAAAAATTCATAAAATTTGATGGTGAAGATCATTGCAAAATAATTTGTATTTTAAAAAATAAATATAACAAGCATTTATTTGACTAATTTGGTTCCTTGCAATCTCAATTGATATTATTATCATTTTATTACAAAATTTAGTTTTTATTTTTAATTTATATTTCGAAATAAAACATTAAAAACTATTTAATTAATATTTACCATAAAAATTATTTATAATAAAAAATAAATTCTTATACCAAAGAACTATTATATATCTTTAAAATATATATTAATTAATATATTATATTAATAATCCAATATAAAATCTAATAAAGAAATTAAATTTCATCTTTTTAGAATTCATAAATAACAAAGCTCGTAAACTTTTTTTTTTAAGTTGTTGAATCCTATCATTACTCTAATGCTGGTAATTATCTCACACACACACACGCGCGCACACAAATTGCAAGAAAATTTGTCCACAAGAGTTATGTACATCCAAACTTTTGTTTTTGGAAAAAGTAAATAAATAATTATAAGCATAAAAAAAGAAGATACAAGAGGTATGTACATCCGAACTTGAGAAGGAAGCTAACCCATAATATCATTTCTTTTCTATTTTTCTTTTTTTTTTCAGATAACCCATTTCGATTTATTGTTTTAATTTAATTGCAACTAAACCAAATAACTAAAAAAGTACAAGACATAAAAAGACGAGGAATAAATACGCAGTCATATACTAAGACTCCAGTGCTCTGTAGATAACGACAAAACAAGGCAGAATTGCTCTTGGGTTGAATAAGAGCAACTCCTCCAGATTCGAGTAAACGCCGCCGTATCCGGCTACAGAATCGTACGAGCCGGCAGCGGACTCTCCATCACCACCGTCCTCCTCTGCAACCGGAGGCGCGTCCTCTACCGCGCGCTTCACTCTCCCCGCGATCACCCTACACACTATCATCGCCCTCCGTCCGTCCGTACAACCCACCAAAGAGTCGTGCGCCCGGCCGCTGCTCGCCGTCGTGCGGACCCCTCCGCTCTCTTTCCCTTGGAACCCATGCCTGATGATCGTGCACACTCCGCAAGAGGGAATCGATCCGCAAAGGCTAGACGCGCCGCGTGCCCCGAGGGAGCACGTCAGGCTCGTGCAGTGAAATCGCAGGAGTTCGTTTCCGTCGGCCGCGCATCTCGGGTTTTTCTTCGTGCTGTTGAGCGCACGTGCCTTGACTGCGTCTCTGCAGTCCTCGAACCGTTGGATCGTGCGTTGCGTGTTGTGGACCTTTAATATCCGTTCGATCTTGCAAATGGGACTGTCCTTCTTGAGCCAGCTTGATTTGAAGATGATCTCTACTATGTTTCGACCCGAATCCTCCGGGCCCAATTCAGATACTGCTCATAAAATCTCAATAAAGGTTAACAGGGGTTTTTCGAAATATTATCCATTTATGGGAAAAAAATTACTACTACTTGTCGGTGGGGTCAGGTAACATTAACGTTACTGACCGTGACAGTTTGTTTTGATAACAAAAGGCCACATCATGACATGAAGTAAATTCTGGTCCTCTAAGGACAGCTGTTCACCGTACACAAATGGTCCCCTAGAACCTTAGAAGCTGCCTGGTAGATCCATCGGTATAGAAGATTTGTCGAAAGGAAAAGGACCCATTTCTTCTTTTTGTGTTCTGAAGCTAAAACTAAATTACACTGATTACTATTATATAAATTATAGTTTTTTCATTAAAATTTAGTATTAATCGCTGTGATAAAAAGTGCCAAGTTAATGTAATAAAGTGAGGAAACAGAATAATTACCGGCGTGACGAACTTTCTGATGCAGCTCCAAGCTCTCGGTCTTTGGGAAGACCTCTCCGCAGTGAGCGCAGGTGCATATTGTGGTCCTTGGAACTGGATACCTGAATTATTACACTTTTAAGTATTATGATTTTGATGTTATCTTCCTGACGTGAAATTAATTAAGAGGAAAATGAATGTGAAAGAAGACAGAACAGATACCTGCTTGGGTCGACGATCGTGTGACACTCATAACAACCAGAAAGCTTTCTGAACTGCATGCCTCTAGACGTGTAACTCGTGCCGCCGTTGGATCTCCTCGTTTCATTGAGAGTCCTAGTTGATGACGACCCGGAAACCTGCTTTCGACTCAGTAAACCGGTTTCTTGACCCAGAGTGCTACTTTCCGGCGAGTTATCAGCTCTGTGAACAACCCTCGTGTTGCCATGAACGACGTCTCTGAAACTGCATATAGAGCTGCAGGAAGAGCTCAGCTTCGAGTAACCGTTGGAATTCTTCGAAGGGTCATGTACGCTTGACCCTTCGATCTGCTTGCAGGTCAGCAGGTTCTTGATTTGGTCCCATGAAGATGGCTGCTTTTGCTTTTGCTTTTGCTTCTGAAGCTGCTTTCTTTTGCGATTAGGAAGCTGCTTCTTTGACTCCGTGTCTTCCGGTAAGAACGTGAGGATAGCCATTACAAGAAGCTAGCAAACCAAGAGAGGTGCAACAGAAGATAAGAGTTGCAGCACAAGCTCACTTGTCATAAGCGAGAAAGAGAGAGGTGTGTAAAATAAAGAGTAGAGAGTTATGTGAAATGGGGAGGGATCCAAGAAGGAGGAGGGTAATAAGGAGAGTAAAGGGAGAGCTTCGTGGACCTGTTTTGGTGGGTCTACTGCCTTTAGATTATATATATTATTCTATCATATTATGTCGCTCTAATCTTGGATTAACCCCGGTGTTTTTTTCATGCATTTTATAAGCAAAAGGCCCCTTTGAAGAAGATTAGACAACTAATCTTCAGTTGACGGTTGACTACCAAGTGACCAGCTAGGTCAAGTGAATGGCGACTTTCTCTTTGGTTGAGCGACTCTTCTCTGTAATCCACTGCTGGTGCGAGATGGTGGTGATAAGGATAAGATCTCGTAGCAGGACATGTTATGTGTTTGGAGTTTGGACTGCCTAGTTATCGTTTCATGCAAAAGACTTCGATTCCTTTCTGGTAAATTATTGCAAATGCTGCAGTCGTGTTAAAATATATCAAAGATTGATGCTATAATCTGCACCCAAGCTTGTAACAAATTGGGTCTGACTAAATGATCGAATAGACATTGTAATCACTATACTATAAAAATATTTAAATATCCTTATCTATTAAATGATATATGTTATATAATATATATATTGATATTTTACCAGATAATAGATATAAGTGTTAAATTACATAGTATTTTCCTAATTAATTTTACCACGAACAATTATTATATCCATTTAATTATCGCCTTCTCAATTATACACAATGATAAAATAAAATGTTCTAATTTGTTTATATAATTTCAATAGCCGAATTTAAACTGTTTACTAATATGTAAAAGATTATTTAAACATAGTTGGATGTAATTAATAAACTAATTAGGCCATGTTTGGTTTCATTATTGTGTTTGGTTTTCGTTTCTGATTTTTAAAAACACAAAAATTGAAAAAGATAACATACTAATACAGTATAAAAACCTATAAAATAACACAAAAATCAATAATAATATTACATAAATTAATACGCATACACAAAAATAAAAATAAAAAATAATAACAAAAAATAATACCAAACAAACTCTAACATATGTCTCGAAAATTTTATTTCAATAAGATCTTCTCCCTCTCTCTCTCCCTCTAAGGGACAACACATTAATATTCTATTCGGTGAAGTAATTAATGGTTCTAGGCAAGTTAACTAAAGATTCCAATTAATAAAATAATTAAGAAGTTCTAGGGTGTGTATGGACATATTGATTATCTTAAGCGTTGAATCATAGCATACTGGGGCCCAGAATCCGAAAACGAAGCAAGAGTTAATGCACATGAGCCAATGAGACGTCATATAAAACAAGAAGAAAGAATACGGAAATCGTGTGCAGATTTGCGTCTTTCCATGTCTCCCGCTATCCATTTTGGGTGGACAAAATGAATACATCCGCCCCATTTTACTCTTCGAAATGCCCAAATCAACGAGCTCCCTCCAAAATCCAAATGCTCTCTTTCATCACTAATTAATTCTCCACTCACCATAATTGCATGCCCATAATCCAATTGTCTAGTTTAATTTGTATATATGGATTCTATTACATGCCATGGTTGCAATATAAACGATTTTTATTTTTATTTTTATATCTGTATTAATTTTTTATATTTTTAATTTATGTATTATATTAATATATTGTTTCTTCGATTTTTATGATATTTTTATTAGTTTATGTAACAAAAAAAAAAAACTAAAATAATAACATACATGGCCAAAGCATAATGCTCTTAAATATGGTTGGCAACGAGTTATAGTCCAAGCCTAAAACTAATTAGACTAGAATAATCAAATTTGAACTCAAATTTAAACTAAATTTTATTAGATAATTTTGAATTGGAGTGATTTGAGTATACTTATGCTATGTCTATTGTTAAATAATGACTTTATATATTTTTAAGTACCTTTTTATAAGTTATAAAATCTTTTTTCTTATTTATAGCATAAAACGTAAATTTCAACACTTGAATTTTAATTCGTATATGCTACGTCAAAATAATGAAAGAGAGATGATACTTTGGGGTGTAATTAGTATTTCATAAATCAACTTGTACACTTAAATTCTTTCAAACTTAAAATAAAACATTATTAATTTTAAAATATATAAAACTTTTACATTTAACTAAAAATTTAAAGGCATTTAATAACTAAGTCTTTATTTATATTTATATTTCTATTTTTATATGTTTTCATTTTATGTGAAATTTAAGATTCGTTTGATTTATTTTTTATTTTCTTTTTTTGTTCATGTGTGTTTTCATTGTTTTTATATATTTTTAATTTTTATATTAATTTTTTAGTTTTTATATTATATTTGTGTATTTTTATTTTTGTAATGTTTTTTATTGTTATATTAAAATTAAAAATTAAAGTAAAAGCAAAAAATATTTTCAAATAAGCTTTAGGACATATTTATTTGAGTTGTTAATTGTGATTTTGTGTTGTGATTATTGTGTTTGTGTATTGATTTTTATTTTTTTTTCTATTTTTGTATTATTTTTATATGCTGTATTAGTGTGTCATTTTTATAAATTTTTGTACTATTTTTTTATTTTTATATTTAAAAAATAAAAATAAAAATTCAACTAAATAAAGATTTAGATGCTATTCAATATTACCCCCTCAAAAGACATGTATTACATTAGCGTCAGTAAATCAAGAAAGAATAAAATAAATTTTAATTAGGAAAATTATAAACAAGGGATGCTTCAGGGAGTTGTTGGAAGTCAGATATTTGATTCCTCCGCCACCTATCTGCTCAACTATATTATGGAATGACGGTGTTCCCTTGTCGTCTCCGTCTACTGGTGCCTTTCCATTGGAATTGAAACTCAAATTAGGTACTAAATAATTGCCACCAAAACCATTTAAAATTTTGATGTTTGTTGATATTTCACGTATTCTGAAACTTAATTTGTGAGAATATTCTCTTTGTCCAGCTTCAAGATCCTTGCTGTAAACCTGAAAATTTTAATGTTGGGGTGGTTGTATAATATTAACTAATTAATTAATACCAAGATTTTTAAAATTTTAAAATGCATTATATTAATAACTTTATTTAAATTATAATTAAAAAATAATTAGGGAAAATTGATTAATATTTTTAAAATAAATATGATAATTTTTTAATTTTTTAATATGAGATTTATCATAAAGTACTTACATAATATGTGGTAGTAATCTCTTCCTGCCAAAATTGCAAGACTCCTTACTTTTGTCGTCTTAGATTCTTATAGACCCATTAATTTCCATTTGATTGTCTTCCACTCAATATTATATTAGTGAAGCTTTATTTTAATATTATTTCTAACAATTTAAGTTAAAGCTGAGCAAATAATAACTCAAATTCGAATTTAAAAATTATGAAATAAAAATAAATAAAATAAAATATATTAATATTTTTAATTATTTTGTATATTTTCGTCTCTCTACTTTTTAATATTCTTTTACAACTAATAATTATTAATAAAAAAACTGCAACTCTCTTTGTTTGTAAATGTTTGGTGCTAACTGCTAAGTACTCCGGATTCGTTAGATGTACCATAGTTATCTTAATTGCTTGAAAGGCTTGTGTCTTATATACTAATTTCTACACACGTGCTACTTCCTAGGGCCTAAACTTCTGCGCCATAATTTTATCACCGGAGGCACGTGCATTGGATTTTGAATATCATCTATTAGTTGAATTATCAGGTTCCCTGTAGAGCAGGGAACAGTCTGGGGTTGACCGTGCTACGGTCCATAATATACATGGCCTTACGGTCACCCAAGTACCCAACCCTACATGACGGAGTTAATATTACTTTTCTATTTACCAATATTCTAATCTTGAGAGTTATGAAGGAGAACATGTATGAATATTTATAAAGAGAAAACTACCCAATCGACATGAGTATTTATAACCTCTCAGTTATATAATAATAATATATTATTTTATTTTATTACTTTTATAATTTTAATAATATTTATTATTTTATGATATGCAGATTATGAATATTTATAATATACAAACTATATTTTCAGGCTCTATTTATAATTCTCTCGTGAATATGAAATAAATGTAATAATTTTAATTCACAAATTAACACTTTTTTCATTTCAAAACCTTATAATGGATCTCATTCTTTTATAGTTTTTCATGTATATAAAAGAAAAAGAAACAAATCATAAGTTTATAATATTTTGACGGTTATAAATTATAATATTAATACTTTTTAATAAAATATCTATTAGATTAATTTTGATAATATAAATTAAAATGTATATAATTATAAATATTTAAAGAAGGTGACATAAGTGGTGTGAATTTTTTGCCATAGTTTCGTTTACCCCTCTCCCACGCTTAGCCTTCCTTGATCATCTCCCACCTCTCCTCTCTAACATCTCTACCCATTATTCTTTACATCTTGTCTTACTCAGCAGCAAAATTGTCTAACATCCTCCCTAACTTTGTATTGTAGGATTTTTTTATGTCTTCCTCAACTCCAAACTAGCCTTTCCCTTTAACCATAATGAGCTCTAATTTGAATGACACCTCAGAGCATGTTTTCTAATACTTTTTATTTTGGTTATTGGTTTATATTTTTTAAAACATATAAACGAAAAAAATATTACACTAATATAGTAAAGAAACTGAAAAAAGCATAAAATTAAGGGCATGTTTGATATTGATATTGATTGTGATTTTTAATTGTGATTTTTGTATATTTGTATTGGTTTTGTGTGTTTTATTCAATTTTTGTGCTATTTTTTCAGTTTTTATGTTGTATTAATGTATTTTTTTCGATTTATATACTATTTTATTTTAGTTTCTATATTTAGAAAATAAGAAACCAAAGCAAGAAACTGAAGCCTTACCAAATAGGCTCTAATGAAAACTCACAAAAATAAAAATAGAAAATAGAAACGTAAAGCTTAACCAAACAATCTCTTAGCTTTTTCACCGTTATCTTCACCTTAAACCCTGCGAGAGGCATCAACCTTTAAAGTCAAACGAATCCCTTGTCTTTTTCCCTTTGGCTCCCTTGACAAAACATACTATTGCAACTCCCCTAACTGAAATACAGCAAGTAGAGGGAAAGCTTGAAACTCAACATTAGTTGTTTTTTTCCTTGGTAAAATGCCACCATGTCCAATAATAAACTACTGGGTATAAAAAGCATGGAAAAATAGAGGTTTAACCGAAGTTTTGTTGAATGAAAAAGACTTACTGCTATTTAAGTTTTGAACTAAAGCTACAATTAGAGAGTTGTTAGAAAGTGGGCCTTGGCACATCAGAAGCTTTCTAATTTTCTTTCAATTTTGGAAATCAGACACTTCGTTGAACAAAATAAAGCACGAACAAATTACTTTATGGGTTAGTTTTCACAATATTCCACTAGAATACTAGTCTACCTTAGGTCTTAGCCACCTAACTAGTTACATTAGGAAGCCAATATGCATAAATGAAAGTACATCTCTACGAAGATGAATTGAATATACTAGACTAGGTATTAATATGGAATGTGGACAAATGGTACCAGATACAATACTGCTAGTGAGGTTAGGAGAGAATGATATACTTTATGAGGATTCAATTTGTGTATCTTATCAATGGAGACTAGTATTACCCCAAAATAAACAATGGAAGGAGATAGAAAAAAGGTTTGTGACGGGAATCTATGATAAGCTTATGGGCAGCAAGGGCCAAACAGTTGAAGGTGTGCAAACAATGGGAATACATGCGCATGAACAACTGTAAGTAGATAAAACTTCAAATAAAAACACATCAGATTCTGAATTTATGTGGATAAGGGGAACACCTGTATAGAAATAGTTACAAACCAACAAGACCACAAACAAAGCACATCAGGGTCTAGCACTATAAGAGAAGAGAAAAGGATCAACCATACCAAGAGGTTAGATACTAACTAAGCTAACTTAGAGTAGGCTCAACGTGTTCCACAATCTATACGAGTGGATTCTATCCTAACAATTCAGAGGGAGGGTACAAGTAAGACAAGGGGCTTGTTAAGCATAAAAGATACAGAAGAAGTGAATAGATGTAAGCATGTAGTAGTAGAGCAATCATAACCAACAATAAATTTACAAACATATGAGGAACATCTAGATAATGAATCTATCCAGAGGAGAATATGCAAATGAAGCAGGTAGTATAACTGTCAACATAGAAGTTTGTTATGAACAAGAGACTTATGAATATACTGCTTTAGTCAACCAAAAATCCAGAAGAAACATATTTAGGGGACCTAAAGTTGGCCCCCCTTCCTATAACTATCTTAGCCTAGAACATTAAGGGTATTAATTGCGCTAAAAAATAACAGATGTTCAAATACTTCATTATGGACACTAAGCTGGTAATGTTAGGTATTTTGAAAACAAAATTGACTAACGAAAAATATAACTCAATCAAAATTATGGGTAAACAGTGGCAGCTCTCTTCTAATTACCAATATCATTACAGTGGCAGGATTGTGTACAATGACCTTGACTACCCATTGGGGTTTTCAACAATGTAATGCACAAATCAAAGGTAGAAGACAATATAAGTAATAGGAATGTGAGAACTGATCTTAAAGACTACATGTAAATGTTGGAATTGACTAACCTCAAAGTATAAGGTAACTATTTTACATGGAGTAATAAGTAAAATGCAGCTACACTTATAAGAAAGAAACTAGATAGAACTCTAGTTAATGGCGAATGGCTTTCGTAGTTTCCCGATAGCAAAGCTTCATTAATGGAACCATTGTTTTCTAATCATTCACCAGTACATATTCAGAATTTGGTGGGTGGTAAACAACTTAAACATCCTTTTCGATTTAATTATTTCCTAGCAGTTATTGAAAGATTTACTGAAGCAGTTGTAAAAGGGTTATCTATACTAGTTATAGGGTTCAAAAAATATATAGAGGTGCAAAAGTTAGAAGCTATAAAACAAGAGCTTAAGGTTTTCAGTCAACAAATTACTAAAGACACTAATAAAGACTCCTCTACAATAAAATCAAAACTATTGAAAATTCAAAAAGAGCTTTATATTAAACCTAACGACTTAGAATTACTTCTTAAGGAGCATATTGGCCTGAACAACTACAAACAAGTACTGGTGTGCCAAAACTCACTACTATGATAAAGATATAGAATCAGATGGCTAAAGGAAGGAGATAAAATAATAAAATTTTTTCCATAAGATACTAAAAGCTTACAGAAACATGAACTATATTATATCTTTATTAAAATATAATGGAGATCGAGTAAGCTCACCAGAGGAGATTAGTGAGGAAGCTTACTACTGCTTAAAAAACTATTTAAGCTCTCCTACTACTTCCAATTCTTTTATTGCTATTCTAAGAAGCTTTATATCTTGACAAATTTCAGTAGAGGAAGTTCAAGAGTTATGCAGACCTTTCACCTCTCATGATGTGGAAAGATTTGTATTTGAAATTAACCTTAAAAAGGTGTCTGGGCCAAATGGACTGAATGATTTTTTCTTCCAAAAAGCTTGCCCACAAATCTAGACTTTGGTTACAAAGGCTATTTTAGAGTTCTTTGAGAAAGGAAAACTGATGAAATCTATAAACAAGACCTTCCTCTGCCTAGCACCTAAATTTGCTAACCCTTAGTCTCTCAGCGAATTTAGACTGATTGCTTGTTATAACACAGTTCACAAGATCATATATAAAATGTTAGTTACTATAATGAAAAGAGTATTCAACACCTTGATTAATGAAATTCAGATAGCCTTCCTACATAATTGGTTAATGGAGGACAATATACTAATAGTATGAGAACTTTAAAAAGGATACAATACCAAGAAATCTCTTAAGAACTATGCTATTAAGGTAGATCTTCAAAAAACCTATGACTCCATCAGTTGGGATTTCATTATACACTTACTAAAAGTTTTTAATTTTCCAGATAAATTTAAGGAATAGATATGAAAATGTATATCAACAACCTCATTCCAAACTCTTGTTAATAGACAACTAACACAGTTATTTCAAAGGGTAAAGGCTTGAGGCAAGAAGATCCTATATCATCTCCCCTCCTTATCTCATATATGAAAGCTTTACATAGACTTATAAAACTCAATATCATGCAAGATAACAACTTTAATTTTCACACTAAATGTAATTGGCATGGCATATTTAGCCTATCATTTGTAAATGATTTAATGATTCTTTCTAAGGCCTATGATTGTTCAATTAGAAATCTTATGGCTTCTTTAAGTACTTTCAAACTATTATCAGGGCTAGGGGTGAAATATAATAAAAGTTTCGTGGTTCTATCAAAATATGCCTTACCTATATATAACTGGTTGTCTTAAGTTTTTGGATTGTAGATTAAACAAACTCCTTTTCATTTACCTAGGCTTGTCAATAGCCACTAAGAGACTACATGTTAATGAGTGTGAAGCACTAATTGGGAAGGTGCACAAACATATCAATCACTTGTGTAACCATGCTCTATCTATGGCTGGAAGACTAAAATTAATAAAGTATGTACTGAATTTCCTACATATTTATTGGCCCTCTCCATTTTCTTAACCAAAGGTGATACTAAGAAGATTGAAAGGATAATGCGCAGTTTTCTATAGGCTGGGAAACAAAGCAATTTTCAAGTCAAAGTTAAATAGTTTGATATTTACAATCATAAGAAGGAAGGTAGTCTTGGTATTAACTTTATCAATATAAGCAACAAAGTGCTATTAAGTAAAAGGCTACTGCAACTAATCTCAAATAAGGAGTCCATTTGGTCTAAATGGATACATGCTTATTACTTGCGCAATAGAAGCATATGGGAAATTAAGAGGGCATTAATGAATGCTTAACATTTATAGAAACAGCTACTACAATTTAGGGGTAATTTACAAGATAGCATAAAGTGTATAATTGGTAAAGGTGATCTAACTTCTCTATTTTTGACAATTGGTGTGAATCTGATCCAATTTGCAATACTAGTCATTTTTGTTGGTTATTAAACTTATACTCCATAGACATTAAGATCAAGAATTGGATCCACTTAAACAATTATGATAACTATCTTATTGCCATCTAACATGAACTACCTAATTATAAGACAAATGCCAACAGAGAGGAACTATAGATTAAGACATCAATCAGGACTATTCATGAATAAATCTTGCCTTGATCTCTATAGGGTGAGAGAGAATATTCTAGATTAGAGCAAGGTGGCATGGAAAAAGAAACTTCTTCCTAAAGTTTCTTTCTTTATGTGGTTATTGGCAAAAAAAGACTAAACACAATTGATAGGCTAAGATATTTTAATTTGCCATCTAAATGTTCTTTATGTAAGGCATAGGCAAAATCTGCTGAGCACTTTTTCTTCACATGCACTTTTAGCACATACATATGGAATATAATTACTTATCTTTACCTATGGGATATTATAACTCTCAACTATGAAGAGTTACTCCTCTGGTTTACAACCAATAGGAGTACAAATGTTACCACTAAATATATTTGGCTTATTTCATTTTGATCAACGATGTATAAGATTTAGTAAGAATGCAAAGAATGATGTTTCAAAGACAAAGAAATTCCTAAAGAGAAGATTATTGAATAATTTACTCTTTGGATAAGAGAGCAAATCACATATACTAATTTGACAGAACTAAGTAACACGCGTATTAATGAAATTTGGCAAATATAACTAAACCTGATGTTATTATACAAATTTAAGGCTCTTAGAGCAATAGTTTAGACCATTACACATAAGTGCGATATAAAGGACATGTGCTAAGTTTATAGCAATACCTGGTTATGGAAGTATGGTCTACAAATTTATTTGGTTGAGGTTGGAAGTAAGCATACAAGCAGGAAAGATGGATGAAGATGGAAAGGATAATTATTATTCCACTTTATGAGTGATACACTTGAAAATCAGAAAATTACCTATCCTAGAGATGGATATCGCTGACTATGGGTGAAGTCTATTATTGATATAACTGGTTTATAGTTTGAAGTATGCATTATGATTAAAGTCTGAAATCAAAACTGCTTTAAGAAAAAAAGAAGAAGAGTGGATATGTGATGGTGTACTGCTAATCAAGGTTTCAGAGTTTCTTCTTAATGACTTAAAAAGGAGATAAAAGATCAAATGTGTACGAATTTCATTAAGGGATGAAATGATTGTCACCCTAGTGACCACTGTCATGGGGTCAGACTTTTCCTACTGAAGATATGTGTGGTACTAGCAAACTCTTCAATTCGGGAACGCTTATCTTGGCTTAAATGCTAGTTCAGCTTCTCACAAGTACTTCTTAAGAGTACTTTATTGAACACTTGGCAGAAGCTATATGAAATAAGAAAGATGACCAAGAACACAAGTAGCTTTCTTTGAGTAATAGAGAGCTTTCTCCAAGTTCTCTTTGTCACGGGACCATTACCTTCTCACCCAAAAAACTTCCCAAATGGTTGTGCAACGTTCACGCTTATAAGCTCCAAAACCCTCCCTTGTCTATCCGATGTAGGATTAATGTACCATGCTTACTCTTCATTTGAGCGTTTGGCGTCATATTTTCCCCTACCCAATCTCGTGACGCTCTCATCACGGTGGCCCATCCTACCTACCACACCGTTCTTACCAATGGTTGTCACTCCACCAACGATACGTGGCGGGATCGGATGAGAGTAAGGGTTGACTCTAATACTACTTTGTCACGGGACCATTACCCTCTCCCCAAAAGACATCTCAAAGGAGTGTGTACCGTCCCCTCTTATAAACTCCAAGACCTTTCCTTATCTATCCGATGTGGGAATAATACATCATGCCTATTTTTCATTGGAGCACTTGACGTGACGCCACTTTTACCGATCTGCATGTCTTTTGTCGTGGATTAGAAGGAAAGTGTGAAAACCCTAAATGGAAAGAGCAAGAAAAAGAAAGCGACGATAAACCCAATGAAACTCTCATTTATATGGCTAAGAAATGAGTTCTCGAGTCTTCCTCAAATGCATTTTGATGGTGGTAATACATGTTAAACTAAGTCGTTTTGGTTGAATTACGTACAAACGATGTCGTTTTTTGTTTGATATTCTTTACAAGTGGTTGAGCCTTATATCTTATGTTATTCGATTCAATTAATTTAATTTTTTAAAAAGGTTATGTGAATTTTTATAAGAAAAATATTTAGTGGTTATCATATAGTTGTTATCATTGATCATTATAATTTAAATGATTGAAATTATTTTTCATACGTTAATACGTAATTTAAAATTTATGGAGTTAATTTAGTTTATTTCACTTATAATGTTGCTTTTATAAAAGAACCATATAATTGAATATTTTCTAAAATGTTGCTTTAGAGATTGACTCGTAAAAATTGTGACTCCTTTATGACATTTGTAAAATGTCTCACCTAATACAAGATCTCCACTTAGTATGATAGATTTTGGTATTTATAAAATATGATTATTTAAAAGCGAAAACATATTATATCTACAAATATTAATTGATTTTTGACTAGTTAAATATTTTATTATTGTAAATTTACCAATATATATAAAAGAAAAGACGAAGATGATCAACATATTGGCCTATTTTTAGTTAAGGCTATGGTTAATCTCAGATTCATTTGGAATTAGTTTTAATAGTCTTTAAGGCCTTATTTAGTTATAGCACGTTTGATATCACTTATCGTTTCTGTTTTTTATTTTTGTTTTTGTGTATGTGTATTGATTTATATGATATTATTATTGGTTTCTGTGTTATTTTATGGGTTTCTGAGCTGTATTAGTATGTTATCTTTTTCGGTTTCTATGCTATTTTTATTGGTTTCTGTGTTTTTAAAAACAAGAAACCAAAAAGAAAAATGCAAACAATACCAAACAAGGC
>JAOXYD010000002.1:926445-938388 GCA_028565735.1 Pinacopodium congolense
TAGTTTTATTATATATAAAAATTACATAATAATTATTATAATATAATTATTTAATTATATATAATTATTATGTTAAGGGTATATTAGGAAATAGACCCAAATAAATTTTTAATTCTAGATTTGTTCCAAACATGATTATGAGTAATTCAATTGAATTCTTTATTTTAAATTATAACTATCCAAACAAGAGAATTCATTTACAAATGAATTCCACGTAGAATTCATTTGCAAATGAATTCCACATTCTATATTTATTTGTTCCAAACAGGGGGTTAATCTATTGAATTTGACCTATAAAAGATAAATTTTTGTTACATTATTATGCAGTTCTTCAATGAATTTTATCTAATAAAGGTTGTAACTCCTTGCAAGAGGATCAATTAATGGATATAAGCACACCCAGATAGGTGAACAAAGGCCATTTCATCTATAGTCCAAAGATGGTACTGAGTCACCCAACAAAAGGTTGAGCACTGGCAGATAATACATGAAGCCTTTCTCCTTCTTCATAAACAAGATAGATAAGGAGGTAACATAATTAATAGCAGGCAATGGAGTTTGCATCAACTTTAAAAAAGACCATAAGGTCATCCAAAAAATTTAGACTAACTAAGTTCAGCTTTTGACAATGAGAATGATGCTTAAAAGTGGCATCTTTGGAAGTTGTGAGCTTTATTAGGCATGTCAAGACCTTTAAGCAAAGATTAAATGGATGAGGGGATATAAGATCTTATTTTCTAATTCCTTAAGCCCTTTTAACTAGTAATGATGGCTCCCTATTAACTAGAATACTATAGGACACGGTAGATAGGCACTCCTTTATCCAATTCATAGGCTTTATAGGAAACCTAAAATCCAGCATTGTATTGATAAGAAAAATCCCAATTGACATAATCATAGTCCTTATAGAGGTCTATCTTCAGGGCACAATCTTTTATAGCGTTCCGTATGCTATAGCCTTGTATTAGTTCTTGCACAAGTAATATATTATCCCCTATTTGGCGATCTTTAAGAAATGCTCCCTATAACCTATTAACCATATTCGATAGCACTATCTTGAATCTATTAGCAAGGAGTTTAGCAATGACTTTGTGCAGAACGTTACATCAAGTAATTGGTCTATAATCTTGCGAAGTGGTAGGATTTGGTCACTTGGAGGCTAAATATATGAAAGTCTTTTTAATTATTTGAACATTCCCCCATTATCGAAGAACTCTAAAACAACCAAAGTGACAAAATGCTTTAAGTCAGGCCATGACTTATGAAAGAAGAAAGCCTTAAGGCCATCAATATCAGGAGCTTTTTAAGGATATAATGATAAAAGGGCATGTTCTACCTCATATTCATAAAAAGGAGCTCAACCACCTGTTAAAAGATTTGTTTATGGAGAATTACCAAGAGGAGTGTCACTAGGGAGTTGCTGTTAGTTGTGGTATTAAGAGTCTTCAAAGAAAATTGATAAGCCTCCTGGAGAAAAATTTGTTGATCTATTAACACTACCCCTAACTCATTTTTAAGGGAGGTAATTTTGTTAATATTATGTCTCGAGGGCCTGTTCTTATGGAAGAACATTGTGTAAAAATCAAAAGAAGTTAAATTGTGTGAATGTGATAAAGTGTATGAATGTTTATGTAACAAAGTTTTAAAAATGTTATAGTCCATGTGATGGTTGAAAATAATGTTTTGTAAGTGTTAGAAATTATGTTGTGTTGATTTGGATGTGTTTGAATACATTAAAGTACATGAAAATTAGTCTGCATAAAATTTAGTTGATTAGTGGTGGTTGACTAGTCACTATTTGACCAAATGGATCAATTAGGTACCGGTGTACAATTTTTGAAAATATTGGTCAATTAGTGCCATGTATCAATCGATCAACCATTAGTTAACTGATACATGGAACCAGTTGACCGATAGTTGAATACAACAAGCGAAAATGGCTAGTTTTCAATGCTAAGATGAAAATGAATGATAATTAATGGGTAATATCATTTATAAACAATTAGTTGATAGATTTTAGTGAATTGAGGTGTTTTGGGTCTTATGGTGAATTTGTGGTTAGTTTTATTGTAAGTTCTAAGGTATGTTTATGCATTCATTCTCAAGTTTATTAGTCAACCCCTCAATTATTTTGGATTGGTCAATAGTGACATTTTTTAATGTTTACTTATGGTTGTGAGATTGTAAAGTTATAAATATAAAAGGTTGTTCATAATCCTATTGAAAAATAAAAGTGAACTTAAGGGTTTCCTTAAGCCCGTGAAAAGGGAAATAATTGTAACATTGTGATTAATAGTGAAATTTCCAACAAAATGTTAAGGAGTAGATGTAAGTTTGGAGTTAGACATCAAACCACTATAAATCAATTTGCACACTTCTCTCTTTATCACTTTTTTATTTTCAAGTTTATTTCATTTAAATTCATATTGATATGTATTGTTTGTTTAATTGTTAGTTATTCAATTATATTTTATTGATTAAGTATATTATTTGAGCTTTCTCATTTCAATTTATATTATTTTTTATTAAATTTATTTTAGCATCAGCATTACTAGGTTTTTAAAAGGAATTATTAATTAGATGTAAAAAGCTTAGAAAGACATAGAAAATTTTAACATACTCCCCCCTTCGCCCCTCTCTCTTAGATGCCATATAAGGATCAATAATTGGTATCAGAGTAAGGACTTACACAAGGATATTTCTAATGAAATATTGAGTTTAAGGTTAAGAAGACACATTTTGATAGTTTAGGTAAACCCACTTAAATATATGGAGAAAATTATAAGGATTGGAGAATCAAGATGAAAAATTATCTTTTGGCTATATGAATTAACTTTTGAGAAATTATAAAAAATTGATCTCATAGCCCTACAAAAAGAATTATTGTTGATAATGTAGAAATAATAGTACCAAAGCTGAGAATGAGTGGGATGAAAGAGATGTAAGTCTTATCACCTTTAACAATAAAGTTGTACATATTCTATTTTGTGCATTGAGTATGAATGAACTTAATGGAGTTTTATAATGGTAATCTGCTTATGAAATAAGGCACATCTTGGAGAATACCTATGAAAGCACAAATCAAAGTGAATAAGAGGAGAGTGTCCATGAAGAAATCACGTATACATGCTTCCTAAATAATGAGGTACGATCTAAATCAAATTCTTGTATAGATAATGATGTGGTAATTACATGCTCGAATTCTAATGATGATGATAATTGGATAAATGTTAACCTATGATGAATTAGTGAAACTCCAAGGAAATATTAAAGAAAAAGAAGAAGAAGTTGTCTAATAAGCTTAAGGAAATATTGAAACTATTAGATATATGAAATTAGATTATAAAAAATTGAAAAGTGAATTACAAAGACAAGTAGGATCAAAGAATGTCAATAAGTGTGATATGCAAAAATTGATAAAGGAATATTCATTTTTAAAGGAACAAGTAGAATTGAAGAGTGTGGAAAGTCATAAGAAAAATTAATAGAAGAGAATGCATCATTGAGAAGAGAAATATAAAACCTTAATGATTCTTTATCCAAGTTCACTAAAGGGAAAGAAAAATTAACTTTCATGCTAAGAGTACAAAACCTTTAAATGATAGATGTGAGCTAGGTTACATCCATAGGAATGAAACATTCACTAAAGGGAAAGAAAAATAAATTGCATGCTAAGATTACAAAACCTTTAAATGATAGATGTGAGCTATGTTATACCCATAAGAATGTAACATCAACTAGTAAGACCACATTTATTAAAGGAAAGAAATTAGAAAATGAATAAGTACCTAAACTATCCTTAGAAAATGGTGCTTCAACTTGAAAATACAAACTTAAAAGACAACATCATGCATTCATATATGTATCAAAACCAAGATCTAGGAAAGAAATGCATGCTAACAAAAATAGGCATAATTTCTTTGCAAGTGCAAAATTACAAAATCTTACATCTTAGCCCTTTGTAAGGTAAAATGGTTTTACTCATTATCATACCCCATATATGAATGTACAAAAAAATAGAAATATACTTCATTCATATCCTAGGTCTCATTTTCATTAAAGAATGACACATGGCAATATAAGACCTATAAACGAACATAGGTACAATGACATGAGGACTGATAAAGAAATATATAGTAAGACATATAGTCATACTTACTCATGCATCTATATTTTGTCATTACTGTAGCTATTTTTGACATATAGAAAGGTTTTGACATGAAAAATTAGGAAGTTATAATATGGTTCTAAAAGGTAGATATTAGAGAATATTAATTAACCCATAAGAACCTAAAATAGTACGATTACCTAACATCCATTAAATTTGGCTTTGTAGTTCAAAGGAATTCAAAGGTATCTCTAAGAGTAAAAGAGAATCACCAAGATTTATTGTTGAACCAAGTGAGGTAAGAAATAAAATGGAAATTGGTGATATATGAAAAGAGAGGTACATAAAATTGGCGATATAAGAAAAGGGAGGTACACACTCACTTTAATTATACTATATTGGGTGTTCTTAGTATGTGAAACAAAATTAGATAATTTTTGATGTTGTAATGATCACGCAAACAATGTAACACAAATGCAGCACATCCTAAATGACATGTAAAAACAAATACAAATGCAACGACTACCTACTTCTCCACACTTAAATAACACATTGTCCTTAATGTTGAAAGTAGAACAAAAAAACTAAAAAAACACATATAAAAAACAAAACACAAGAAGAGTAAGAGTTAGAATGGTTTATGATGGTGTCTATTAATTCAAGGTGTAGGACATCTTCTTCCACTCTTCCTTTGATCCTCCAAGAAGCCATGATGCACAATAAACCTTCAAGCTTCAAGCAATCATCAAGTTACCTAAACAAAAAAAGATCAAAAAGGGAAAATAAGCTAACGATTAAAAAAAACTCAAAAGAAAACTAAATACGATCAACTCAAAGCAAAACAACACTAAACACAAAAACAAACAAATTAAAAACAAACATGCAAATTTAAGGTCATTAGCTTGACCCTTTAAATATCAACACTATCCATTGTCATCCAGCCCAATAGGAAGCATGCTCAACCTCCGTAATGAGCTTGGAGAAACTTCTCTTGAAGTAGGCTTTCAATCAGCACGATGCTCTAGAGCTTCGGGAGAGTGGAATAGAATTACTTCATCATCGAACTCTAACGTCCACTCTCCTTTTTAAACATCGCCCTTCTCCCAAGATGGTCTCTGTAGTGGTGTAAATGAAAAATGTAGAGACTCTTCATCCGTTTTGACACCTTCAAGCTTTAGCTTGCCTAGCCACAGCTTGCTCTCCAAGTTAGTACTATACGAATCTTCCTCTTCTTCTTCTTCCTTCTCTTCTACTTCATCATGGATCTCCTCTTTTGAGCATTCAGCCTTCTCCATTGGATCCTTTTCTTCCATTCCCATGAAAATTGTAATGGCATGTATTTGCTCCTTTGGATTTACTTCAATATTGAATGGTAGGTTATCTGCATCGTTAAAAGACAAAGCATTAGTAAGCTGACCTACCTGTACCTCCAAGTTGTGAATGGATGAAGCATGGTTCTTTATAATTCAGTCAAATTTTGCCTCCAACCAATTCGGATTCTCTACTTTCCTTCTTTGACCTTCCTCTTAGCTTGAGAATTTGGAACTCAATTTATCTATGAACTTATCCACCATCTCGTCCATCTTTTTCTCAATCCTACTTGCCCAAGTGTCAAAGTGATCTTGTTGAAAATTGGGAGGTTCTTGTGTGTATACTTGGCCACTTTCATTATTAGGATTCCATGAAAAATATGGGTGGTTTTAATAACCTGAATAATAATTATTAGAATAAGGGTTGTTACCTCTTGATTGATCAAACCCCTATGACTTCATAAAAAAGCAATTATTGGTGTCATGGTTGTCATGTCTACATAATTTACAATGAAACTGCACAGGTCTAATAAAAGAGGAAGATATACCTTTTAAGTTGCTTAACTGCTCGTTAAGGGATGAAAGTTGTGCTTGAAGAGTTGTCATCACGTCAAATGGAATTATCACCTCTTGTTCCTTGAATGCTTCCGTTACTAAGCTAGTTGGACCATCTTGTGCTCCTTGTGCTTATACACCTGAAAACACACAAGGAAAAGTATTAAAAAATCTTAAAATCGAAGTCAACCAAACTAAACAAGACGCTAAACAAAATAATCCCCAACAACGGCGCCAAAAACTTGGTGTTTGATTACTCGTAAAACTAAAATTACTAGTTTTACGCTTAAAATCGCAAGTATACGGGTCATACTTGTAGTAAAGAATGGATATCGATCCCAAAAGGATTGTATCTAGACACCCTATCAATTTGGCTTATATTTTATTCAAGAAATTGATTTAAATAATAAAATAAAAAGAAATGTATAACTTAAATAAAAAAAATCACAAACAAACAGGCCCAAAATAGAATTTCATGTATAAACAAATAAGGAAATAATTTCAATTTAATTAAATAAATTTTAATAAAATTACAAAATAGTTATATTTCGAAATAGAAACCGAAATAGTTATATTTGGAAATAAAACTTTACTCCTTTTAAAATGTTTTAGTTAGAAAACAAAAAATTAATGAACAATATGGAATTACTTGGATTTGCCGTTTTTTATAATAATTTTGATTTCTAATTTTAAGAAAATAAATACTCATTTCAACAAATAATATCAGTAAGTTTACTTCTCATTAGTAATAATAATGCACTATATAAAAATTGAAAATAAATTTATATGATTAATTGATTATAATTTATGTTATGAAATATTTACTATGGTAATAAATTAACATTAATTTTTTTAGTTTAATGTAATATTTAACAATATTAAAATTAATTCAAGAAACTATAATTGAATCATAAGTTATTTGTTAAAAATTTTATTTAAAAAATATTTAGATTATTATAAGGTATAAAATTTTGAAAACTAATTTTATTATTAGCTAATAAACATTTAATTTTGATATTTTATTTCTAAAAAGTACCATAGAATTTAATGTTATATATTCATTTAAGAAAGTTAATTCAAATTTTACAATATAATTTAAAATATATGCTAAAGCATAGGTTATCAAATAATAAAACAACAATCATAATATTTATTAACAATTAATGTCAAATATTTGAACAATATTAATTTAAACAAATAATAGAATCAGGATATAACGAAATTCAAGAACAAGCAACTAAAAACTACTGTGTATAAATTTCATAATTTATGAATTAAAAGTTAACTAAATCAAAAACTCAATTTCACTTTTTGAAATACTACAACTAAAATGAGAAGTCACAAACCAAAGTGCCCCGTAGTAGAATGTTGAAATGACACTAAACGGCCTGATAGCTACAAAATGAAAATGTGAAGACTTCCCAATGTGAAGGCCTTTTTGGATTTGTCGTATGTTTCAGGCAAAATGTGACCTTTTAGTAAATGAAACTATTTGATTATTTATCCAAAAACGTAACTGTACCACCTAGAGTGAATGATCAGTTAACATTCTGTGGATGTGTACATCTTAATATCTTATCACTTAAAAAGGTTCATTTGTAAGTAGGCACCTAATGGATTTGAAGGAAAGCAATGCACCTTTCAAGCATCGCTTTTGTAGTTAGCTTTAACGCTTTCAACAAACCTAACCTTTGTTCAAGACCTTTTATCTGCCCCGAGTCCTGTTAAAAAAAATTAAGCAATAAATGAAATGAAAAGGCATAAGATGACAAATTTACATCAATGTCAACACAAAGATCCGCTTCTAATCACCATTCACCTACCCGTTAACAAACTAGTTCAATAAACGAAAATTAGTAAAGCGCTAAGTAGCGTTTTTTTGGCTCCCTCCAGAGTTTGTTTTCCTCAATCTCCCACGTGTACGCGGAGCAGGTTCTTCCATTACAGACTCTTTTGGTGGGGGATTTGCATTTTCATTCAATGAAGACGAAGGCTCTGCTTCTATCTGCATTTCTTCCGTTTCATTAGGTGTTGACTGAGTTGAAGTTTCCGATATAGCATTTGGTTTGGGTGCACTTGAAGCTACAACCGCAGGTGGCCCTGTTTCAGGTACCTTTGAAGGGCCAACCTCTTCTCCTACTTCGACGTGATGCTGCTGGCTCGAAGACGAGCTAGAAGCCGGAGACAAAGGTTCTTCATTCTCGGGTGCGGCTGTGGGTGGGGCTGTAGCTGGTTGGCGGTTGGATGCGACAGAATTTTGGCGTTTGGGAGTGGGTGGAGCTTGGCGAGCCCTAGCACCTTGCTGTTGGGACTGTGATACTTTCAATAGTGAATCAATACAATTTGTAACACAAGTAAACACCTTATAACCAATGCCACTTCTTTTATTTTCAGTTAGAAGGATCAGCATAATAATCAAAATTTAACCATTTCTAGCAGCTGAAAAATACATATGCAACTGACAACTCATCCATCAAAAAACCATTGCCAAATTTCAAAAGATTTTTTGAAGCATTTAATCTCAGTTACTATAAACTTTGGACACTTAACTAGTCAGGTCATTGGACCAACATGAAATCTAACTTGAAACAACAGATTCAGTTTCTGAACTTTGAAAAAGATTACTGCAAAGAGTCTGAAATATTCCTACCTGAGCAGGGCGAGGCCTAGGAGTTGACTGTGCAGCAACATACTGCAGAACCTCAAAAATTCTGGTCTGACCATAGCTTGCAGCCCTCTGCCAGTATATAACTGCCATATCTCCAGCTCTTGTCCTCAGTTCCAACAAGTTGCGATCAATTTCATTCTCGTGCTTTGCAACATATGGTCTGAAGAAGGAATCATACACATAGGTAGTTCCCTGACATAAGAAAAGTTACAGAATCAGTACCATAGATATCAACACCCAATCCAAATGAAAGCAGGTTCCTGAAAAGTGCTGAATCTACACATACCCGAGTTTTAGGGTACCACAAGTATATGAAAAATGCCAGCTTTGCTTCACTATACATGGGAACCCTGCAAGAAAGTAACAATGGAAACAAGATGATAAAAATCCACTTGCTAATTTTACCACAAAATCAGTGGCTCTATTTAAATAAGATCACATACCACGAAATAAAAGCATCTCCAATTCTCTCGCAAATTGTCAAAACAGAGACCAAAATCCTACGGGGGAAAGAAGATAAAGCAGATGTCAACACCAAAATCTATAGCCAGTATAAAATTAAAAATTGCAACATGCAGTTTACCAATACTGGCACCAAAAGCGAAGTTGTTCAATTTCTGGTTTATTCTTTTCAACAGTTTTATAGCACTCATAGGCTGGATAAGCATAGCCAAAAATCATCCTGGTAGAAACAGAATTAAGATGGATTTATGTCTGAAACCATAATTTCAATAATTAACAGAAGAAAAGAATTAGGTCTTTAACATACACCAGTCCTCTTGTAAGAAACGATCCAATCATTTTGTATACCTGAAGCATCAAAATCAAAAGAAAATCAGTGTTAAATTTAAACTAGAGTTAAAACAGAACACCTTAAATTCTCAATTCTAGAAATTTGAAGCAGATTTCAATAAACAAAAGCTTAGTTACAACTAAGCACGCTCAAAATTGATTCACTGATCACCCAGCAATTCATCATATGTTCATCTTAACAAAACTAAGGGAATGAATGGGTTCTGTATTTAGGTTTTCTTTCTGGTCTGTTAAACAAATTAGAAATGTACAATTTAGCTTTGTTAGATGGCTCATAAAGGCCAAATCAAGTTCAGTTTCCGATAATCGTAAACTCACTACTACCAACTTAAGTACTTCAAATAGCTAAAAACAGTAGCAATACTAAAAAACAATCAAAGAAGAAAAATGCGAATCAAAAGCATTCAAAAGTGCAGAATACATTTGACCTCATCTATAACAATGTCGTAGTTATAAAATCTCAAGTCACTGAGACAAATCTAAGGAAATGAGCAGCTTCCCTTCCGTATTTTTTTTCCCTGTTTGGCTTTGAAACAGATCAGTAAGTCTCGATCCAGCTTTGTTAAGGCCAAATCGAGTTCGGTTTTCCTTTACATCGCTCACTGTACTATTTCCTCAACATGATTCCATCATTGACGGTCTCCATTTAGTTAGAAACAAAATCCAGGATTATTCATTTGATACAGAGAAACAATGAAGAATAAGGAGTATAAAAACTGAAGATCATGAAGAAAATGAAATCGATTCGAAATACGCTTGCAAATTCCAACAAAAAGTTCTCAAACAAGAAAAAAACATTCAAACATTTTTAAGTTTTCGCTCCGGCTCCAAAACTAGGTCAAAAACTTCGTCCACAAAAACAAAAAAAACCGCTACAAAACAGTTACTGAAAGCCGAGGAGAATGATCCACGAAAATACACTCATCCTCTAGAACAATCTCGCGTATTACCGAACTTAAGTAACCAGTTGTAACTCCGAACACTGATAACACTAAACAAAATATCTGAAAACGAAAAATCGATTCAACACAAAGCCGAGCCTCGAAAATAACATAAAGAATTTCTACAACGAAGATCATTCCAGATTAAAAAAAAAGAGAAGATTACTAAAACTTTGAAGAGTAATAAGAACCAAAGCTATTAAACAGGAAAATAATATGGTACCTGTAGATGTTATTAATGCACTATACCGACGAGCAATGAGAACAAAACACAGTATGCACAGCAACAGACAAAAAGCCAATAGATCAAGAAACAGCTGTGGAATTCCGAAAGACCTCCGGCGTACGGTCTAATCGGAGCCGCCAAGTTGTAGCGGCGAGCCTGTGCGAAGTCGGCGTCGAAGCAGAGACTGAAGGAGGAAATGGAGAGTGAGGTAAAGAGAGAGAGAGAGCGTAGAGCAATCTTTTGGGTCGTTTGTCCTTTTTCAAATTTCCTCTTTCCTTTGGTTTTAGAGTTGCCTAGTGTACGAATTCGTGTGTGCCGGAGCACGAGACTGATATCATCTTAGTGCTCTACAACCATAGTCATTATAACAAAGGGCTCGGGTGTTCCAGAATGAGAGAGTTCTTGACAGGTTAAAGTGAATCCGCTGTAGGCTATCATTTCTCCGTATAAGATTCAAAATATTTATTATTTTATTACATGTGAGACGGACAAATTCATCACCATTGGGGATATCCTTAATAACAAATTCCTTTCATGAATTTACAATTAGACCCATCAACAAAGAGCATAAACTGCTCTATCTTCGCCATTTTGGCAATGTACTATATTGTCCAAAAGGACAAAAAAGGAGGGGAGTCCTATGACAGACGCGTGACGTTAGTGCTACCGATGTAAGTGTTGTATGGCTGATTCTGAGGTAAAGTATCTAGTCGTTGAACTTAAATGGATAACGAGAAAAGTCGTAAAGAGTTATTATTAAGAAAATAATAAAAGAAGAACAAAGCATTTCCAGTATGATTCTGTTGATCTCATAGAATAATATTAGTTATAAGTGGGGCCAGAAGAATAACGTTAATGTTGCTTAAATAACACATTACCGCTTTAATTAATTTGGCTGCACCGGCTAATTGGCTATTGCACTAATTTTCTTTTTAGCTGAAAGTAAAACAATCAAAATTTTTCTTCAAAAGATGCCTATAAATTTTATATCTTATCTCTTTTATTTAAAATGGAGTTCTTATATTGCACTAACTATGATCTATTTAATTTTTTTATGCCTATTTTTAAACACAAACTTCATTCTAAGGCCTTGTTTGGTATTATTGCTATTTTTTATTTTATTTTTATTTTTAAAAATACAGAAACTAATAAAAATATCACATAAATTAAAAAAACAACACACTAATATAGCACAGAAACTTAAAAAATAATACAAAAAATAATAATAATATCACATAAATTAATATATATATATACCGAAATAAAAATAAAAAATAAAAATAAAAATAAAAAATAATAGTAAACGTGTTCTAAATTTAAAT
>JAOXYD010000002.1:940239-955599 GCA_028565735.1 Pinacopodium congolense
AAATTATGCTATGCGTGATTTCAAAGTTGTTTGCATTAACTCTGGGCCGCACAATGCTAGCCACAAGTCTACCTCAATTCAGATAATGTGCTTTATGTTCAGGTATGGAGCTTTCAATGGTGTTTCACTGTTATAAATTCCTGTGAATGAGTTTAAAACAAGATTTCTACTGAAGATCCTTACACAACATGACAATTTTTTATTGCTGGGTAGGTGGGTGACCCTAAAGCGGACCATAAATGTTGGAACAGGCCTGAAGACATGACTGAGAAAAGGTCTCTTACTCAGGTGAATATATCCTCTCCGGGGACAGATGTTGCAGCTGAAACTGCGGCGGCTATGGCTTCTGCAGCTTTGGTGTTTAAAAGTGATTCTGAATATTCAAATACCCTTCTTCAACATGCCAAGAAATTGTTTGCTTTTGCTGATAAATACAGAGGTTCTTATAGTGAAAGCATCCCAGAAGTCCAGACCTACTATAATTCAACAGGATATGGAGACGAGCTCCTCTGGGCTGCTACCTGGCTTTATCATGCAACAGGGGATGATTCATACCTTCAATTTGTGACTGGAAAAAACGGAGAAGACTACGCAAAATGGGGGAGTCCTACATGGTTTAGTTGGGATAACAAGCTTGCAGGAACACAGGCATTTCTCCTCCTCCTTTAGAATAAAAGATGATTCTATTCTTCGAAGACTTCACCATATAAAATATTATGCAGAAGTGCATGTGTACTATTCTTTATATTAAGAGAAGAAATCTGTATATTTGCTGCAGGTTTTATTATCCCGTTTGACCTTCTTTGGTGACCAAGATAAATCAAATTCGGGACTTTTAAGGTACAGGAGAACAGCTGAGGCTGTTATGTGCGGGCTTATACCAGATTCTCCGACAGCCACAACCAGCAGAACAGACAGTAATGTTCTTCTGTGATTTTTGCTTGATTAAGCTTTTTGTTAGAGAGTAATGCCACCATAATTGTGTTAGGGTGAGCCTTTTTTTTATCACTTCTGATTGTTTCGAGCACATGATTAAAAATCATGCGTCCTACCGGCGCTGAACTAAGACGATTTTGAAAATTTTAATAAAAAATTTTAAATAAAAATTTATGTAATTGAAATTTGTCATTAAAAATTAATTTGATGATAATAATGGAATATAAAATAATTTTAAAATTTTAAAATAAAATATTTTTATATATTTTAAAAATATATATTGTTGAACAAAAAAAATCTATTTTATAAAAATTATTTATCTAATATCAAGAAATCAAAATTTCTTATTCGTGACTTTTATATCTATTTTATAAATTTTGTTTATAAATAAAAGTAAAGGAAATAGATTTCTATCATTCGTGTCTATACTACAAAAATAAAAAAATAGAATAGATAACAAGAGCTGAGTTACTCATTTGATTGCAGGTGGTCTTATATGGGTCAGTGAATGGAATGCACTACAGCATCCTGTTGCCTCTGCATTTTTAGCTGCTCTTTACAGTGACTACATGCTTACATCGAGGACTCCAAAGATATCCTGCAATGGAGTTTCATACGGACCATCTGATCTCAGAAATTTTGTCAAATCCCAGGTTTTATTTTACTACATTTGTCACTCTGAAGTTAAGAGACTTGGGAACATTGCTTATTTAAACTGTATATGACCTTCCAGGCTGATTATGTATTGGGCAACAATCCTATGAAAATGAGCTACCTTGTTGGGTATGGTGAGAAGTACCCTCAATACGTGCACCATAGAGGAGCTTCAATCCCTGCAGAAGAAGCACCTACTTGCAAAGAAGGCTGGAACTGGTATAAAGCAAAGGATCCGAATCCTAATGTGGCAACTGGGGCTCTTGTGGGCGGACCATTCCTCAATGAAACGTATATTGATGACCGGAACAACCTAATGCAAGGAGAACCAACCACATACAGTGGTGCAGCCATTGTTGGCCTTCTTTCTAGCCTGGTCACCACTTCTTCTGCAGTTCAATCCTTCACATAATCAATTGCTTTTGTACATGTTAGTTACTCTTTTTCCTGTATTATATGTAGTCTGCTTGTATTTGGCTGTTCATGTAGAGGATGTTTATGTATATGTTTGCAATAAACTCCATATTTTTAAACCTCCATCCTTTTTTAGTATGGAAAGTGTTGTAATTAAGAAGAAGATAATTACTTGTATTATTAATAATTAAATAAACTTTTATAGAAGTTCATACATAAAACTCTAATCGAATTAAAACATCAAATAGGATTCCAACTAAAAGAATTCTAATTAAAAGAAAGACACTATTACCATACTACTAATATAATATGCATAACATAATTATTTCTAAACCCTCCCTTCAAGTTATGTTTAAAATATAAGTTTAATAACACTGATTAAAAGCACCTTCCCTTAAATAGATTCTTTTATACTATAGACTCCAGACAATTTTCTAGCATTGTAAAATGAAGCTATTTAAAGGAGTTTTGGGAATAGATCGGTAACTACAACTTCATTTTTGCAATAGATGATGCCAATAATCTTTTCATTTACGAGATCACATAAAAAGTTATATTTTACATCATCGTGCTTGCTCCTTCTATACAAAACTAAATTCTTGGATAATGATAATACATAACAGTTCTATGATTCAAGTATGCTACTTATGATTCACTTTCAAGATTTAAGCACCATGATTCCACTTGATCTTAGCCTCTAAATCCTCCTGTGTATAATTGTATTTTCATAATGGTACCTATATCACTTGTATAAATAGCTATGTAATTCTCTTCCGTAAATAAACAAAAACAACACTTTTTTTATTTTGCACTATTTCTTCATGATATTAGAGCTCACAGCCTAAATTTTTTTCTCTAATTAGTCTCTACATCTTGTTCAACACATACCCATACACAGACTCTTATTTGATACATAAAAGTTTTTTTTAATTCATATCACGTTACTCATGACCACACAATAAACAGAACAATCTTCTTTAAACTCCACACAACCAAATTCAACAACACCATCACCCTTTCCTCTACAAATATCACAAATTTCATAACAACCATCCTAGACAATTCAAACTACCTAATTTGGAGAAATCAAGTTCAAACTATCCTTCATACCTGTGATTTGTTGGGACACGTAGATGGAATTTTACCACAACCGTCAAAGATCAGCTCTGCACCGCCATCTGAACACCTCTAGTGGGACAAGAATGGCCTAGTCTACTGTACTCTCACTGCTACTCTATGTCCCTCCATTGCCTCTCTAGCCCTTGGTTATACCACTGCACTCAATCTTTGGACCTATTTGGAAAAATATTTTCTGCAACAAACCGCAGCTTGACGATCACTTCTCTGCCACCGCCTACACACCACGAAGAAAAACTAGACTATGAAGCTTTTGTCACTACAATGGAGAATCGTGAATCACAGACTTCTTTCACAGAGCTATGTGTGAAACTTCTCCTCTATAAACAACGATTGACGCTTTACAATAACGTTGAAATGCCTCCCCTTGATGTGCGTTTGCTACCACCACACACTCCACACGATGATTCAGTAGACAAGAAAGCTGATGGCAAACCCACTGTTGGGGGTTAAATTTATAGTATTTTTTGATGTTATTTGATGTTAATTTAACCATATTTTAGTTATTAAATGTTCCATTTATGTGTTATTATGTTTACTTTGCATGAGGGAGATTAAATATGAAGATTGGAGTCAAAATATGAAAGTTTTGTAAAAATTCGAAATGGAAGTCAACTAAAAACGGATCGCTGCCAAGGTCACATTAATCGTTGAACAGGGTGCCGTTATTGATGAACAGAGTATCGTTATTGATGAACAGGGGGCCGTTACTAAATGGTGGGATGTCGTTAATACACGTGCAGCAGCCATTTTTTACCTAAATCTTCAACTTTTGCGGCTTATCTTCTTCCTCCACTTGCAGCTACTCAATCCCTATATAAAAGGACATCTCCCAAATGTTTTAGGCATAAGTTTTAGAATAAAAAACATTAGTTTTTAGATCAAAGTAGTCTTAGGTTGTTTTTCTTTTCTTTTCTCATTTTTTCTCATTTTTCTTATATATATATATATATATATATAAAAGATTAAAAGTCACCAGAATGAATTCTACTTACTTATTTAATTAATTAAATTATTAATTTTAATTTTAATATGTTTTAGGTTAATTCTAGTTATTTTTAACTTTTTATTCAAATGATAAAAGTGCCTTAAAAGAAACTAAAAAATTACTTAATAAGGTTCATTTTATTTGTGGAATATTATTCTAATCATCAGGTATTTGCTATTCAAATTACGAAATGAGTTAAAAGCATTTAGTGATTAATAGTCAAAATTAATCATATATCATTTTAAACTGTCAAAATCATTAAATTTAAAATAAAACATCGACAATAATAAGTATCAAAATAATTTTTTTGTCACAAATTATAAACTACTAAAAGAAAATAGATAAAATGATATGCTAGAAAAATAACAATGCTCAAGTGTATACAATGTGAAGTGTATAAAGTGCAAAATGGTAAAAGTGCGACATGCCCTGCCCCATATTTAAATTAAATAGTGTCCTCATTGTTTAGAGCAATAACAATCATAGAAGTAAAAGGGATAAAAGATAAGAATGCACTTATTTGATCCAAAGGAAGTAGTGATCCATTGAAGTGCACAGTTAAATACAATGTGGGAATTGAAATAAGATAAAAGATCGGAGCAAAAAAAAAAAGAAGAAACAAAATAAATGCTCTATTAGCATAAATATGTGATCATCAAGGTAAAACCATAGAGCTAAAATACATCTAAAAGATTAAATCAAATATGAAAACAACCTATACTACGAAACAAAAATGTCGAAAATAAATAACTTTCGAAAACAAAATAAAAGAACAATCCAAACAACTAAATATCAGGTCTATCCTAATATAGGGCTCTCTGGTGCTCCTCTAACTACGATAAATGAGAATCCATGCTATTCATACAAAGTACTAGCTCATCAAAACGAGCATCCATCGCACCGTGAAACTTTTATATCTCAGAAGAAATACGAGACTCTATCCTTAACAAGATAGTCATAAGATCAGTATGTAGGATGTCCATATATGGTGGAGCCTCAACAATAAGTGATTGTGAGCGAGGCAGATGAACACTCAGGGTGGCCTTAGACAAAGTCTCATCCATCGCCTCATCAAGCACCTTAAGAGAAACATAACAAAAAGGTGGCCCATTAGGTACTTCCCCCTCCTCTAATCTATACCACACTCCTCCTATGTGAGCAAACTTCTACAGTTTAAGTGTGTCTATGTTGATATGAGTATAATTAATCTTATCCACTGAGGGCTCATAATCAACGTTGACTCCTACTAACTGGATTTTGCATCTTCACCACCTCCCTCGTAGAGGTGATTATAAAACTAGCCAGTGGTATGCATCATCTTATACAATTTGTATGCATCACTTAGCCTAACCTCATTTAACCACTCGTCTTTGGGACTACATTAGTGCTTAAAATTGCAACTATCATATGCTCCCTTACTCTTAAAAAGTCAACCAAATATAAAAGGTCATTTTTCTTAATTAAACCTAGGCTAGTAGTAGTAGTGGCAAAGGAAAAATTGAGATTCAAAGAAACAAAATCTCCACGGATTCAGTCTCTTGCCCTAACAGATACATCCCCTTCATTTGAAACCTTTAAAAATTAATAAAGAAAAGCTCTAGTCAAATTAATAGGGGTAGCTCTGACGAAACTATGGATTTTTATCGAATTCGCTTTATCCTTCTCCTCTATGTTCGCAAAAAATTCATGAACCAAATCCAGATAACATGGTCCTAAAAAGTTGATGATGGGATCTCAACCTAAAGCCTGAAATGCACTTGAAACATTGAATTGCACTTGAAACATTAAATTGCACCTCCAAATCTAGATGAATAGAGCTCTCATAAATGAATATGTTATTTCAGTGGGATTTAAACTAATCTAAATTTCCCTCGTAGTAAATCGAGCCTATTAAAACACCGACCTTTTTTTGGATTGCTATCTAAAAGTAAACCTAGGCACTATTAGATCAAAAAATGTTCAATAAAGGCACCGAAATAAGTCAGAAAATACAAAGAAATGTAGAAAATTTGTTCGAAGAATTTCTAAAGAATATTCCTAAAATTTCAATGAAAGAATTAAGCTACAACATTAGTATCATTAGAAAACTTATGAAATTTAGAACACAATGATATGAAAATCTAATTGAATGGAAGCCTAAAACTTAAGAAAAATTGAATAATTCACCTCCAGAGATTAACAGTAAATCTGAAGAGATTTTGGATTTTTAGAGCGACTTGAGTGAGCTTTTGATTGATTTGATGGTATTAATTGGTAGAGGATGAAAATTATGGCACAATAATACCAAGAACACTCAATTTGGTAGAAGAATGAGAAAGATATAGGAATTTTAGAGAAAAAGAGAAGTGATGGCAAAGGAGAAGAAGAGAGGCATGCAAAGTTTGAACTAAAACGATGACATTTTAACACTTTCTTCAAAGCATTACAACGAATTCTGGGGAGTAATATGACGGTACAAGCCTATTGTATTGGGTCACTGTATTAGTCCTTCACATGCATACCAATATGTGGGTTAACAAGGTTACACGGAAGTTAAACCAGACCTATGTATAGGTCATATGGACTTCTTTTCTCTTGATTTTAACCCTATTTTGCATCAAAATTCTTCCTAAAACTTATTAATCAATTTAAACACACTAAAAACTAAGGAAATACTAAGGAAATCATGCTAAACATAAATAAACATACCTAAAAACGCTTCAAACATTAAAATTAAATCCTACCATACAAAATAAAGTAAAGACGCACATAATTACCTATCTAACAAGGATAATGCCTAGTTCAATGAGTATTTAAAAGCAAAAATGTCTCAACAAACTCTTTATCTGAACTAAGAACATACAATTTTGTTCTTTAACTATTCACCTTGAAAGTTGAGTGATCATTAGTTACTTTGATAACACTAAATGGAAAAACTTTGGTCATATCATAAGAGCTTGTCCATCTTGCTCTCAACGTTCCTAAAAAAAATTCAATCTCAAATTGTATCCAATACCTTATCACTAACCTTGATTTCTGTTATAAAATTAATTAATCACATCAAATCATAAATGTATTTAAATCATTTCATTCTTTTTAACCTTTAACATAAGTAACAAAAATTAATTCCACATGTAAAAAGCAAATACACTGAGTTTAATGCATTATCTATTGAACACTTTCACATGCTTCAAGTAATTTAAAACATAATTAATTAAATATGTAAGCAGTTTAGTTGAGAAGTCACTTCAGTATTTTTTTTGCAAAGGTAAACATTTTGCATAGGTAAGTAGCTTTACTCTCTTTGTTTATGTTTATGCATGCTTTTGTAGCTTATTTATTCTCTTGTGCATATCTTTCTCTCTTATGTGTGTTTTTCATCCATGTTTTTCAATCTGTTTGATGATGTTCAAAAAGGTTGAGAAATATGTGTGATATTTGGTGTGTATGTATGATGTTTGAGTTTATCATTAAAATGGAGTTAATCATTAAGGGTATATGCCTAATGTGTATGTGTGATATTTGAGTCTATCATTAAAATGGAGTTAATCATTAAGGGTATATGCCTATGTGTGTTTCTTTAATGATTAATTACTCCTACATATGTTCTATGTCAATGCATACACTTAGGGGGAGTTTAATACCTAAATGCATGAACTTAGGGGGAGCCTTGATTGCATATACTAAGGGGGATTCATGAACTTAGGGGGAGCCTTGATTGCATATACTAAGGGGGAGCTTAGGTTGGAATTGCTAGTTTATGATTATATGCTTTATGATATGAATTTGTTTGTTGGAATATGTTGTGTTTTTGTCATAATATCACATGTTTTGTCATCATCAAAAGGGGGAGATTGTTAAACCAAAAGAGGTTCCAATCTTGGTTTTGATGATAGCAAAACATGTTTGATTACTAATGGTTTGAGTTTATAATGTTAAACTTAAAGATAGGTATGGTTCAAGTAGAATCCATTATGGAAAGCTTAGAGTTTGAAGGTCAAATTTGAAGATAATGGAAATTCAAATGAATTGGAAGTTTCAGGACCTTAGATAGGTTGTTTCAAATATGTTTGTAAGTTTTACTTTATGTTCAATTAACCTAAGGGCTTAAGTTTGATTATGCATTGCATTTGAAATGTCAAAAGTGCATATTATCTTAATTCATAGGCTAAATATTGTGTTTAAATTGTTTGAAGGTATTTGCTCATTCATATAGCCTCAATATATGATTTTAAATGTGTTTTAAGTCTCAATTATCATTAAGAACTTGTTTGGAAATGTTTGGATTCGATTATGCAGCATATTTTATGTTTTCTGGACAGTCAACGGCGGGCTGATCATCATCAACGACATCCTGCTTGAGTGCCATTAATCACCCCTTCTCCAAGAGCATCAACGGCTGACTGTTCTTGGAACAACTACGCTATTGATGGTTTCAGGGGGTGTCGTTAATGAGTCAGACTCCAACGGCTAGTTTCTACTTTCGGGTCTTAACCTTTTTATCTTCATTCTAACATCTTAAAACCCTCCTAGACCTTCCTTGAGCATCCAGACACTATATATACTCTTTAGAAACGAATTTTGATACTCCAGACTCTCCAAAAACAGATCAAACCTTCTGAATCTCTCAAAGGCCTCAAGCTGCCCACATTTTCACTTCACTTATTTTCAATCGATTGTTTACTGTCAATTTGTGTTTCTTGGTGTGAAAATTTTGTTTAATATCTTGCTTAAGTGTTTAAGAGTTTATTTGATCCATCTTTTACAATTTAGAGAGGCTATTCATCATATTAAAGCTAGAGCTCATTCATATATCAAAACTGTCTCTGTTGAGACTGTTCTAATTTGAATCTCAATTACAGGGGATAAAACCTATTTCTAAAATCGTTTTATTGGAGTTTTTAGATTGCTTAAGCTCTCTAGATTGTGTTTGAACCTTGTTTAGAACTTTTGAGACTTTTTAAGCTATCCTTAAGCTAGAACTTTCATATATTTCAAGATAGCTCCTGTTTTCTCTGTTTTGAGTTTGATTCTAATTTCAACTTGCTTAATCTATTTCTTTGTGTTTTTTATTATTGTTTTATGCTTGTTTAAGTTCTTAGGAGTCAGAATAATCTTAGTTTCAAATTTTTTGTTGGATATTTCATCATTTGTGTGCATTAGTTCATTTATACATCAAAACTGTCTAGTTTTTTACGTTCTTCATTCAATCGTGATTTTCATCATATAAATTAGTTTTGAGTGAATAAATTGATTGTGGTTAGTTCACATAAGGTGTTAGGAGTGCTCTGATATTTTTGGTTTGATTTTTAAGCACTTATATTTGTGTTTTGAGCTAAATATTCATAGAGTGCTTAAACTGTCCATATTTTGTGATTAGCCTAACTTGATCATATAAACATATGCACGTTTTTATACTTAATTTTTGTCATACTAGGTTTTTTTAGGCTTTCAAAACTGTCATCATTCATTCATATCATTTATTAAAAGCTAAAACCCTTAGTTTAATTGTGCATTAAGTGAAGCACCTTTCAAGGTGTATTTAGTTACTATAATTTGAGGGAATTGAGTCTTTTGGATATTTGTAAATTGTATAGGCTTCTCTTTGTCTTGAAAAGAGTTGGGATATGTTACTTTTCACCTTTAGAAAGTAAGATTGTTATTGTGGGTTACTGTTCACCCTTGGATAGTAAGATTGTAAAGGTTACTCTTCGCCTTGTAAGAAGATTGTACTTATTTTAATTAATTAGTATATAATCATCCAACAAGTAGTTGGAAAGGAGATGTAACCTATCTTTGGGTAGGTGAACTTCTTTAATTGACTTGTGTCTTTCTCTTATCTCTACTTATTGCACTTATTTTAGTAATTACTTTGTCATTTCATCTTAGGTTGAATATTATATTATTGATTGCATCTAGTTTCCAATTAATTTAGGTTGCTAGTTTGAATTAGCTAAAAGTTTTTAAATACCCAATTCACCCCCTCTCTTGGGTGCCATAGGGCTTACATATATTTACAAATAGAACTAAATCAAATAAGTTTTTATCGTTAATTTCTATTTTTTAAAAAATAGAAACAAAAAATCAAAAATATAAGTGATACCAAACAAGACCTAAATTTAAATACACCAAATCTCTAAGACTAGATATATTTCCCACAAAGTGGGATATGAATATGTTGTTGAGATGTTGAAAAGAGACTATTGAGGCATATTGTAAGCTCTAATTTCATGAATATTTTGCACTTGTTAGCATTAAAAAAGAATGATTTGCATTTAATTGTACAGATATGCCTATGCAAGTTCATGAATTCCCCATACCTATAAATATTTTCGACAAAATCAAGCATCATCACATAAATGTCTAAGGTTGAGATTTTAAAAATGTTTGATATTTGTTTTGATGAAATTCTATATGTCAATAGGTTGCCAGTGATCAAATTAGCTCCTCATGCATGATATATTGGGTGATAGTGGCATTGACGGAAGTAGGTGGGTTGTATTTATTTCCTTTCCTATATTAACATACTAACTAGTTTTTGAAGCACTTCATTTGTAGCAAATTAGTTTATGGGTTATGAAGCTCCCCTAAAATTTCATCCTTCAATTTGGAATGGGTTGCTTTTTATTGCAAATAGGTTGCTTCTCTGAGTGTTTTATTATCCTTCCTTCGTTGTAATGCTCATAATAACTAGAAAGCAACTCAAATACAAATAATCAATAGCTCATAGGTTCTTTGATAATGGCACCAAAGGATGAAATCTAATATTTATTTTAAGTTATTAATATCTAGTTTCTAATATTTTCAACAACTGATAACTTGATGCACTAAATTTATATAACATCAAAACAAGTGACTACTTTGAATTTAAATATTATGTAAAATATGTCAATGATTATTTATAATTTGTTTCTCATGTGTTTTGTTAATAATAATCTATGTTTTAAGAACCAGAATAATCAATAAAAAAAAAAGGAGAAGAGATTTAAGATTTAGATATTCAATTAGTATTAGCTAATCATAAAACTATAAAGTTAATAAAAAGTAAAAAATTATAAAAATAAAATATAAACATGGATTACTTTACCCTCTAACCATTCAGAAAAAATTTAACTTACCATATATCATTATCCAAGATATTGTTTTGTCATATAAAATTTGAAAAATGAAGTAATTTGACCCCTAAACATTAACTCCCTTAATATTTTTTTTAAATTATCATTAAATCTGAATATGTGGAATACCTACATGGAAATTTGGGCCCATATGTTTACTCATTTTTACTTTAAAAGAGATGTTGTTTCAACATTAATAGAGGCACAAAATCAAAGAAAATTTAATGGGATCCTAATATATCTAAGTTTTTGAGGAAAAATTGTACCAATTTGTAATTGTCATAGGCAAGTTAAACCTTTTTTTTAATGTTAAGGTAAAGTGGTGTCTTAAATAACATTAAGGAGTAACCTAAGCCTTTTTTAGAATATTAGGAGGCAAAGTAGATTTTCTACCAAATAAAACTAAAAAAATAATACCTAATAATGTTTAATAAATTAATAATAAATCTAATAGTTCTGACTAAATTAAATTTGAAATAAAAAATTCTAAAATAATAATAATTAAAATTATGTTTTTAAAGGAGGTTATGTCTTATCATCGTTAAAATTTGCAATACTCAAATGTTACTTAAAGAATCATAAACCACACTTTTATATAACGTATTTGCATCAATATCTTCTACTATATTGGAATAAATTATAAATTAGTAATATATAAAATTATTTTTTAATATAAAAATTATACTTAAATTTTTAAATAACTCTAAAATAAGGTAATAATTGAATATGAGTAGATGTTCTTAATTCACCTGTCATAACAACTACATTTTCTTTATAAATCATCTTTCGAAGTTCACCATAATCAAGATGAAGAGATATTTTTCCTCTTTAATATAAAAATTGGTGTTACCCCCCCCCCCCCACGGTGCCCAATAGGGATAACAATTAGTATCATAGTCTAGATCTCACATACATTATTTATAGAAAATTAGTAAGTAAAGAATATGGTACTTTTGGGTGAAGACATATATGTACCCTTTTATTTAATGGAGAAAACTTCTTAGTTTGGAAAAAGAGAATAAAATTGTTTATAACAGGTAATAGTTTTGATTTATGGAGAGTAGTTTCAGAAGGTTCCCATGTTCTATCAAAATTAATAAATGGAAATTTAGTTTCTAAGGATAAAAAATATTGGAACGACAAGGATATGGAATTAGTGTCCTTAAATAACCAAGCATTAAATATTTTACAATGTGCTTTAGAAAGAAGTGTTTGTGGTAAAGTTTCAATGTGAACCTTCACTAATGTTTTATGGTGTAGATTAGAAAATATGTATCAAGGTATTAATCATTTTCAAGATGAAGAAGAGAAAATGGCGCCTTTAAAGGAAGAAACATTCAATACAAGCTTTATGTGAAGAGGTACATACTTCTTTAAATATTTGGAATGATGAATGATGATGATTGTATGGATGATTTGTCTTATGATAAATTGGTAAAATATTTGAAAGTTTTAATTAATAATAGGAAGGACTTGACTACAAGGCATAAGAAAACATTGAAACCATTAAATGCATGTAAGATAGAATATGAGAAGTTAAAAGATGATATACATGTTAGAATCAAAGAATGCCATTGAGTGTGATATGCAAAAATTAGTAAAAGAAAATAAGTTTTTAAAGAATCAATTAAATTTAATGAATGTGGATTGTTTTTAGGATAAATTTAAAGAAGAAAATGCCCTACTAAGAAAGGAATTAGAAAGTGATAGAGCTCATTATCTAGTTTCACTAAAGGAAAAGAAAATTTTGAATCGATGTTAGGTTCACAAAAATCAATAAATGATGGACATGGTCTAGGTTATACAAGTGACAATGAGCCTTCCTCTAGTATGACTAAATTTATTAAAGGAAAGGATTTAGAAGAGAAAGAAGTACCTAGGCCCTTCATAGAGAATGTGTCATCTAGACCACCATCATCTACTTCTCATTTTAAAAATAATCATTTATAAAAAGAATGTGCATGACATTAAAAATAGACATAATTTCTTTATGAATGCACAACATTGAAGTGATGCATATAGGCCTCCTATTAGGGAGTTTAATCCTAGTTCTTCATATGTCCCTCATACTCATATGTATGCTTCTAAAAATGTTTAACATGATTATCATAGGCCATTAAATGTGTATCATGCATATTCTAGGCAAGAAATTCATCAAGGAAGATTGTTTAAACCTAGAAATGTGTATAAGAATAACATGATACCTCATTATCATTGGTATGATGCCCCTAGGAGTTTTAATAGATCTAGACTAAGGCATGTTCAGCAAAATGCATATAAATTAGGTGCACCATTGTTGGCATATTCATTAATTTTGTTATGATCATTTAAAAAATGTGAACGTTTTGCCTAATGATATGGGTACTAAAAGTTCGTTGATTATATTTTGAAGGTTTTCAAGGGTATCTCTAAGAGTGAAAGACGAAGAAGAAAATCACCAACACACACATTATTGAACCAAGATGGTAAAGAAATCAAGAATAAGTTGGTGATAAACGAAAAAGGGGGATATGCCTTGATTTTGCTTATTGTTTCAAATGAACTTGCATGAATATTTGTGCTTTGTATGTTGAACATACCTTTGGATGTCTTGAACGATTAAATTCATGCTTAGGATGTTTTATGAAATAATTTTCATACATCGTTTCCTTAATAAATGTTCTTAATTAATTCTTGATATTTTGATCAAGTTGAGTTCATGATATGTTGAAATATTTGCCTGATTAAAAAGTCAAAATGCCTAGATACACCTTTTGAAGCCTTGGTTTTTTTTTAAATTAGAAATCATGTTTAATAATGCAGGAATATAGCCTTTAAGTTTCTTGATGCCTTTGAGTGTTGCCAAATTTTTTGAAAACTTTATGAATGACATTCCTACATGTTCACACTTTGCATAATTCTGAAAATCAAGAATTGTGTCATGATAAATGTCTTAGTATGATGTTTCATGTTTTTTATCATTTTGAGTGCTTCTCGATTGTTTATATACTTTATGGATTACATGACTTGATATTACTTCAAAAATTGTATAAGGAAGCTTGTAGAAGTAGTTTCATATTTTTGATGATTATGATTGTTGACATTATTCATGAAAGTTTGATCCCCTCATATTTTAAATTTTCCACTTACATATTTTTAAAGTAGTGCTTTCATTAAAGGGGAGCTTAGATGTTCTATAAAATATGGAGGATTTCTTTTTACAAAACTATTTACTAAAATTTTGATGATCTTGATGAATTACCTTCATGCATTTATGAAAAAGGTTTTGAAAAGTCATAAGGCATTAAAATCCTTAAAATTAAACATCATTCATTTTGAAATTGTTAAGATCACCTAAGGTTTGTTTTCAAAAAGTTCATGACATTTCAATTTCATATAATTCATATGATGTCTTGAATATGTTGTTAGAAATTTTGATGTCTTAGAACTTGAAAATTATTAGATGCATGAAAGTTATTTTCCTTAGGAGGAGTTGGCGTACCGATTTCTTTAAAATACATGAAGTACAAATTTCTTTAAACTACAAGAACCTTGTTAAAATTCATGAGTTTTGAAAGAAATTATGAAATTGATGACATGAGATTTTTTAATGTTTTTTAAGATCATAAAAGATGTTTGATACTTTTATTGAATTTTCCATCAAGGTTTGAAACTGTTGGTACTAGAGCATTATGTAGATATTTTAGGGGAGTATGATATTTGATTATTTAATTACATATGCTTTGATTATTAAGTTATTTGATTTTTCAATTTTGAAAAGTTGATTTTGTTAAATTCTAGCATTGTGTCATCCTTAAAAAATGGGAGTATTGCATGATTTATGGAATTCTCTTTGCAAGGGGGATATTTTAAATGTTATTTGTTAAATTATGGCATTTTATGTCCATTTTTTCATGTTTATCCCTTTCATATGTTTACTTCTTATTGTAGGTGTTTTTTAAACTTTGACAATGCATGAATTTAGGTGAATTGCATTAAAATGTGTGATGTTTATGGATTTGGAATGTTATTCTATACATTCATGAATTTAGGTGCCGTTGAAGGTCAAACTCTAACGGCTAGTTTTGGGTTTTTGGACTAAACAACTTTTTAACCTCCCAAATGGCTAGTTTTTGTTTCTAACGACTTCAAACCTCT
>JAOXYD010000002.1:993308-1004427 GCA_028565735.1 Pinacopodium congolense
ATAACTCTAGTAATTATACATTTATTTAAGTAATTATAACTTTATAATAATTTTAAGGTTTAGTCTTATTTTTATAAATATTTTTATGATATATTTATAATTTTATAATTATTTACTTATGAATAAATATTTTAAATAAATATTTATCAATTATTATTTATTAACATAAAAATATAATAACAATAATATTATAAATAAAAATATATGCGAAAAAGTAAAATTGAATTAATTTTATAAAATAATTTTAATAATTATTAATAAAAAGTAAAAAAGAATATACTGAAAATATTTTTTTTAATGTGAAAAATATAATTATAAATTAGAATAAAAGTACTGTAATATTTTTAAAATAGGAAAAAATTTACCCCATTTTAAAATAACGGGTTAAAAATGACCTTAAAGAATGATTCCTTATGTAGGCTTCGAAGGACAAGAAGTGAAGAGTTGCTTTTGTCAAAGGAATTACTCAAAGAAAGATAAGAGGCGGAGTAGTGGAGAGTGATGGCTAATGATTCCAAAAGGGAAATAGTGGATGAGAAATGATGAAGGATAACATGGAGGAGCGTCTGTCCCTACAATTCGGCATTCAAGAATTACCCTTTCAATATCCCATACCGTTTATGGGAAAAATTTCCAGCCTTTGCTTTGTTGGTACGAAAGAACTTTAATGGTGTGGAATACAAGGAAAAGGAAAGAAAATAAATTATACCCAATTTGAAGCGACCCCATACTTTATTCCAAGGCAGCTTTAAACCATCATCTTATCTTTCACTGCCAGAGCAGTAGAAATTTTTATTCTTTCTTTTACCCTTTTTCACCACATCTGTTGGATTCGATTTACTTTTGCTGTCCCTCTAAACTAATTCCCACTTTTCCACATTTTCGCTTCTCTCCATGTGGATTGTGACTTCTTCATTCCGTTTTGCCTTATTGGTCAATATGTGGTGATGATGATCATGATGATGGAGTTATAATCATCACATTGGTTTGCTCTTTGTCTTATGTTGTTTTTATCTCTAAGCTATTGTAGGATTAACCCATTAATTTCAAACTTAATATTGAGTTATATTTTGGGCTAGATATTGCTTTTGTGATAAGCATGGCCCAAGAGACAAAGAAAATCATATTTGATATTTCAAAAAGAATTTAACTACATAATATTCTACTGATAATCTTTCATAACTATTTTTATATAAGATAATAAGGACCATCAAGAGAAAAAGAATTGGTAATCCATAACAATTATTATTTTTGTAGTAAATGAGTGTATACGTAACAAAATTATTAGTAACAAGAAAATCATGATATGAATTAAGAAATAAGTATTTATTAATGAATATTTTTGAAATTTTCTTTAATACATAAAAATAACGATTACTAAGTCTCTATGTTTAAGAAATAAACTCTCATTTTCCTTTAATATTCAAAACTCAATGTGCAAGTCTTATGTTTCATAATTTCTAAGTAAATTAAATCAATTCTGTATAAATAAGTTCTATTTTTTTGCAGCAGAAGACAATTTATTAGGGAATCATCACTTCATGCCAAAAAAAAAAAATCATTTGATCTCTAATATTATATCACGTAATCATATTAAATTTAATATTTTAAAAATATTTAAAAGAATCTTAACTTTTTAATAATTATTAAAAATATTATAATATTATAAAAATATTTAAAAAGAATATTAACTTCAAATTTTGTTAAAATTTTAATATTTAACGAAAATTAGGGTTAGAATTATTTTTATTATTTTAAAACATTTTTGAAGTGTTATAATTTTTAAATATTAAAAATTTTGTAAATATTAGATTGTAACATTAACATTGAGTAAAAATTGAAGTGACACTTTTCACCTCCCACCTCCCACCTCCGTCTGTTCCCTTGTACAATAATGAAAACAAGCAAGCTACCGTAGAACCCTAATTGCGATTGACAAGGAGGACACGTTGTACAACGATAGCATTTATTGACGAGAGAAGACCTCAGGCACTACTTGGTACGGCTCGATCTTTAGTTAGGGCTTTGGATGTGACCCCAGTCGATCGGCCGATCCAATCTGGGCCCCGACCCGTTATTGATTTGGGTGTCGCTTGTTCTTTGATAGTGGGCCATCCTTTGGGGAGGGTGTAAAGACCTTCCTGATAAAAATTTATTGGATTATTTACAATATAATTTTAAGATTTGATATTTTATTTTAGTTATTTTATTTTTTAAATTATTATTTATCTTACCATATTATTTAAATATTATATAATTCCTTCTGTTATATATCATTAATATTTTATTAATTTATAATTCAAAAACAATATCATACTATAGTTTGATAACATTATTATGATATCATTTTAAATAAAAAAATAGATGAATTAATAGGATATAACATAAGTTGTATGATACCTATCCAATACCATAAAAAGATAAGTCATGATTTTTAAAATATAAAAAATGAAATAAAAATAATATCATAAATGTATTGTTTATTTAACTGAAATTTGTTTTATACACTAATAATTCCCAAATTAAAAATGTTAACCAGATCATTAAATAAACTTGCAACTCAAAAATAAAAAATTAATTTAAATAATAATTAAAATGTTTAATCAAACTCAAAACTTTTTTAAGTTTAAAATTTCTTTTTAAATACTTCTCAAACATTAAACTTTTTTAAAAAAACATTTTAAAACAATAAAATATAATTTAAATATAAATAAAAATATTAGAATTACTATAATTCATTATGTCGGAAGCAAAACTATCATGAAGATAGGTTTAAAAAAAAAAGAGAAAGAAAAAAACACTTGCAGTTAATATTACTTAATTCTTCACAGTCTCAAGTGGGAGATTCGGTAGCTGATGGCCTGAAAGTGAAAGTAAAAATATTCTTTATTCAAGCCCTGTAACGCAACCATCACTCTTTCACACGTTGGAATTCAATTACACTTAAACTTCACAGCTTATCCACGGGTGGTCCTGTCAGTGGTGGGAGTTGCAGTATCCAGTTCTGACTCTGCAACTCAACTTAATAGACTTATTAATAAATATAATTGAATGCTTTCCCAAAAACTGAAAACTTCATTCAGGAATCAGGACAGAAAAACTCCACAGGTTTCAGGCCCTGCGTCATGATATATAAATGAACACCGGGGACCAGTGGACCAAAGAAGATGAACGACGTTAACTTAACACAGCTGTCAGATTTATAAGTATCATGTTGTGTGAAAAAAAATAGTTAAAAAGAAAAAATAACATATAATATTTATGTAGTTGGATTTGTTCAAACTTAAAAGCACATTTCGTTATAGCTCTCTTCCTCTACTTTCATCACAGATCCTACAGAAATTTCTATTTCGAATCATTCTCTTAATATATCAGATCAAGTCATAGCCTGGATTTGCTCAAACTTCGAAGCACATGTCGTTATAGCCAGTAAGCAATCTTGATAGTATATTTCATCCTATTCATCGTCACCTAGTTGCAAATTTGATGTGTCTGAAATGGGATTAAGTTAGAAGGATGGGTAGTAGTGGGAAGAAGGATGAAAGATGACAATCTCGTCAGCCTCCACCACTTCCAGATCAGTGGTCCAGTTCTAAATTTTTCCTCGAACTTCACTGTCCGAAAGAAGGCATGCTCCAGAATAGTAACCTTCTCGTTTGTTGGTTTGTTTGTGGAGGTTTACATTAGTTTCTGGCGTCATGCATGTCCTGTTCTGTTCTGATCTGGTCTGGTCTGGCCTGGCCTGGCACGTTTTTGGACAGCGCGGGGTGCACTAAAGTGGTTCACGTGCTATCCACTACCTGCGTACGTATGCTCGCTAAATATGGTTTAGTCTTGGTCAATCATGCAGTCTCGGAATTGTAGACCAAAACCTATTTTTGTAATAGCGGACACCTAAGCCTAGATTGCCAGATTTTAAAGGGACAATTAGGGGGGGCATTGTGGCAACGAGTGGAAGTAAGGGATGTCTATTTAAAAAAAGCATATACAAAAATTATATATATATATTAATAAAAAAATAAAATTGAAAATTGAAATAAACGAACTCTAGTTCGAATTTTTTTGTCTAATTTCTTTTAATAAATACTTAACTTAATTTAAAATTGGATTAAATTTTGTATTTCTTTTTAATTTTTTTTAATGTTTGGATTTCAAGTATAGTTTTGACAAAACTTTTGAGTTTTAAGTTTCAATTAAAATTTTAACTTTTTTTTTATTCAAATTAGATTTTGAGCTAAAAAATTGATTAAATTATTCGTATAATTTCAACTAACCCATAAAGGGTCCAAGCCCTAAGTTATTTCCAGCGACAACATAAAATCTGTTTTATTACACTTTTTATTTATACTTTTTTAATTTTGAAAACACAAAAATTAAGGAATAAATTATATTTATTGTATTTTGTTTTATTTCTTTATTTACAAAATAAAAATAGAAACAAAAATAAAATAAGAAAAATAGTTTTTTCTATATTTTGAAAACAAGTTGTGTAATCAAAATTCTCTAAATTGAATATTTAACATAATTTTTTAATTAATATATATTTTTAAAGTGTATAAAAGTGTTTTTATTTAATATTTTGTGTTTGATAGTCAATATTAAATTATTTTTTTATAAAATTCTTAACTAAACATATTTTTATTTTTTATGAAAAATATCAAAAGCAAATTTCTGTTTTCTTTATAAGAAAAATAAAAAAAATAATAAAAAAAAAGAAATAATATCAAATAATGATGTCCTCCAATAAGCCTAGTCTTTTGCATGTATAACGCAAAGGAAATTAATAAGATAAATTATTAATTGTCACTAGTTCTAACAAAGTAACAAGAGAGTTGGACCTAGGCCCGTCAACTTCATGAAAGTTTTAATCTCCAAGTAGGACCAGAAAAAGCCATGCAATTTCGTCCCAAGATTGATATAGTAATCATGGGCTTGGCCTTTATTACACGTAGTTGACAAGATCCTTTTAGATATTTCTTTACGAGTAATGAAAGCAAGAAAAAATTTTCAAAGTTTATTTAAGGATAGCAACAAGAATTTTACTCTTTTTATAAAATATTTTTAATAATTTAAATTATTAAAAATAAATGCATGATATTAGAAATATTAGAAATATTTTTATTAAACATCTATTCAATTATTTTACGAAAAGACTTTTATACTTTTATTTGCACATGCATAATAAAATTATGTATTATCATTTTATTATTATTTTATTTTTATTAAAATTGAGTAAAATTTCTTCTATATTTTTTAATTTTACCAGTTATTGTTTAAAATTATTTAAAATAAAAATTAAACCAAATAAATTCATAAGAAATTTTTAACTTTTTACCTTTTATCTCAAAAATACTCTAGACCAATGTCTCAAACTCTCTTGGTTTAAAATCATGGGTACCGGTAGTTTTCTAAATTATCATTTTAATTTTTATAATTTGAAAATTATCATTTTAATTCTTAAACTTTCATTTTTTTCAACCATTGGTCCTTTAAAATTTTCAGATATGATATGAACATATGTTAAAAATTCATTAGTCCACATAAGTAAAATTTGATAAAGGATTAATGATTACAAAAAAAGTTTAAAAATTGAAATGATAGTTTTCAAATTATAAAAACTAAGGGCCTATTTGATTCCGTTTTGATTTTTAAATTTGATTTTCAGAATTTTTAAACACAAAAATCAATAAAGAACATAACAGAAATAAAAAAAAGTCTAATATAATATAGAAATCAAGACAAACAAAACAAATATCTATAAAAATATATAAAATTTAATACAAAAATATAATATCTATAACTAAAAATCACAAATAAAAATTCAATCAAACAGCGTCTAAAATAATAGTTTTAAAAATCACAATGGCTAGACTCCTCATAATTTCTACTCATAATTTTAACCTAATTCTCATACAACAAAATTGCCTATATATGTAGGCTTTTTAAGCACAGTGATCACTATAGTCTATCACATCAAATCATTGCACTAACAAAAAAGCTAACTTATTCCTTAAATCGACTTCCATGAAACTAATCTTAAAAAAATAATTTGACACCTCCATTATTAGTGCTAGATCCACAAGCTATGGCCAAGATTTAATGATAAATACATGCACTATACTAAAGGATTAGACACATTCAAAGAAATCAAACATTACATATAAATTTGTGTAGTAACTTGTCATTTTCTATAAAGTTTGTCCTCTGATGCAACGTCTGACTCCGACCAGTGATTTTATACATCAAGGAAGTGCTTTTGACCGAACCACTGGCCCAACCGCCCAAAACCCACCTTTGGGTTAGTGGATCTAATTCATTTTTTAGACTCAGACTGACACGTCTCTCTTTGTTTTTTATGCCACATGGGTTCGTCATTTCTGTGTGATATGGTCTTTTGGACCGAAAGGTAGTAGAGGATAAAATGGTTGATATTTTTTTCAAAGTGCAATAATGTTTCTGCATCTTCAATTAGGAAATGTTTGTTTTAGATTTAGATTTGATTTTTATTTTTTAAATACCAAAATCGAAAAAAAATAGAGAATCTTTCAAAATTAATATATAAATACAGTATAAAAATTAAAAAATAATACAAAAACTAAAAAATACAAAAAATTGAAAAAATAAAAACAAGAAACAAAAAATTGAATCAAACTAGTTTCTATTTTCTTTGCTTTTTTGGTTCTATAATTTACCAAATCATCATAATTTATAATCGAATCAAATCTCGATAACTCAAGCTGGCTTTTAATGTTGATAAATATAAAATTTCAGCAACTAGCCCAACACTATTTATAAAAAAGAATCGAAAAAATATCGATAATCTGCCATTTAACGAAATTTTAGTCCAAGTTAGATGAACTCTACGGGTCGTTAAGGTTTTGAATCAATATAATAATTTGTGACATTTGTTTTGTGATTGTATTATTTATAATTAATATAATGTCATATTATGTGTTTTTTTTTTTTGCCAACCAATATCATATTATGTTATACCTTACTATTTGCTATCTAAAGTTTGATTAAATTTTAAATAATTTTTTTTAATTTTGAATTATTCATAAATTTTTGCAGCCACTCTTATAATGTACAGAATTGTACTTGGATATGATTGTATGAGAATAGTTAGCCCTAGTCCTAATTCCATTTTTCTCGAATTTTAGAATATCTACTGCCCACAAGTAAAAAATTGTGGGTTTTAGCTTTTAAGTCGAAAATTAAAAGATTCAACCTAGAAGGAGAAGGAATAATGGTCGGAATTTATCTAAAATCTTTCCATTATAATCAATTAATAAATTAAAAAAGTGACAATTACAGTCTGTCACATCTCTCTGTTCCTCAGTTCGTCCGCTTTCGCTTTCAGTAAGCGATTTCTCGCATCGACTCCGATTCGAACCCGGGATGACTCGGTAAATAACTCACCAGACCCTCTTTCTGTTTCGCCATCCCCATGTATTCTCCGGAGGCAATTATCAGTAACTGACCTCTGTAAATTTACACCACAATTTCCCCAAACAATGGTAAAGGAAAAAGATTAAAAAAATAAGAAAAATCCCCCAGAATTCCCTTTTTTTACATGGTGAATAAAAATCCCGTAAACGAGTCACCCAGTTGAGTCAACTTGGTATCTGTACGTAATATGTACTGTGAACTCCCAGTCAACGCAATAAGAGCTTTCCTAACTCGGATCCGGGTCAGAACGAGAGCGAGTTAACTCCTTATTTCATGAACACCGACCAAATACGAGGTTTCATCAAGCTTTTACCAGAATGTTCTATCGCTAAACCCATGAAGCAACGGTCGTGATTCGGTCCAAAACTCGACCTTGTTCCTTAAACCCAAGTTGCAATATCTCTGGACATCTTCCAGATTCACATTTCGGGTCGACTTTCCGGACTCGGATCGCGAAATATACCGAATTGCTTCTTCGAAGACCGACTCGTCGCACGGAATCGCCAAGGGACCCGTGTTAGTGAAGCCGTACTCTTCTTCGGCTTGTACGAGGAGTTTCGCGAAGACGGGATGGTTCAGGTACGCCGCGCGTACAACGAATCTCGTGCAGTTGCTGCCTACATAGACCGCCACGTGTCCTGCAGGAACATCGGACGGTATTCTACCGGCCGACAAGCGAGCCTTGGTCCTCCAACGCCGTAGCATTTGGCGGAGTCTCACAATATGGCGAATTTTGCTGCATTTTCCTAACCCAGCCGACATTTTCCAGGAAAGTTCTCAACTTTGACGGAAAATACGAGAAATAACTGTAAAATCAATTATTGGTTTAGTTTGTTTCTGTTTTGTGTAGACGAAGAGAACTATAGAAGAAAGAAAGTGATAGAGCTCAGGGGGAGTGCCTCAACAGGTGGGAAGCTACTTTTATAGAGCAGAGTTTGCAAAATGCTCCTTAGGTTTTTACATAATTACAAAGTAGTGTCTGCTGTTGCTAAAGCATTTATTATAAGGCCTTTATTTCGGCAGATTTTGCATTTTGCTTTTGTCATTTTATGTCATTACGGTGAAACAACAGAGCACTATAATGTTTGGATTGACGCAGCAAATCAAATCCAATATTTATTTAGTATATAGATATAATCACAATTTTATAAAATGAGTTTGCTTAAGATACATTGAATTTTCCTAATGACAATGAAAAATCTGTCATGTGAGAATAAGATTAAACACAGAAGTTAAATGTATACTTGCTTGATCTCTGGGCACTTAATTTCTTAAATATGATTGATTTTTAAAATTTTACCAATAATTTCTCTCACGAGCTTTAATACCAACTAATTTTAAAATTGATAATAAAATAATAAAAATTCTTCTTTTAAAAGTAATTTTAATTTTAAAATTCTATTTGGCTTATTCAAAATGTAGCAATCAATCTGACAAAAACTTGATATATTTTTAGAATAATTTAAAAAGGGGTTGCGAAGTCAACTATGAATTTTATGTTGGTAACATCTAATTTTGTCATGCACATTTGGACTAACTCGAACCATTAATTTCAATTTCGTCTTGGCAGAAAGCTTATTTTAGACATGAAGAGATTAAAGTTTCCAGGCTCTCGTGAAATTTACTAAACAAACAATGGGTCTTTAATAAAAGTTGTGAAGAATCTACTATATAACTTTTTTAGTAATGTATTTAAAAAGTTCGGAAAGCTTTTATAAAAATTAGAAAATTGATTGTTGGAAATTGAGGTACTAATCGATCAATTCCATATAATAGTCGACTAATGATTGGCTGATCTGTTCTAACTTCGTTCTAACGGGCATTTTTCATGAATTTAACGGTTAAGAAACACTCTTAACAAGATTTTAATCTTAGAAAGGCTATAATAAATATATATATATATGATTTAAACAAATTGATTGATAATAAGTTAATAACAAGGAAGAAAGGGAAGCCGCCAAAGACAGTTGAAGGTGAGGAGATTTTTGGCAAGAGGGAGTTGGTGCTGTTCGTGCGGCGGTTGGCTTTTAGTGCACGAAGTAGTAACCTGAAACTGCGAAGCTCATCACATGCAAAGTAGGAACCACTAAAAGATGCTTTTAATATCCTAAAATTTTATTTTACAATAAAAAAATCAACGGCTCCTCTTAATAAAGTGATTTCGTATTCTCCATATCTGACCATTACCCATGTGCAAGGATACCCCACCTTATAATTTCTTCACCGTTCCCAAAGAAAAAAAGCTTCCCCTTATTCCTGGTTTACAATTTTTAATAATATTAATTAATTACATATTTTGAATAATTCAAATTTAAATTAAGATGAAAATTAAATGATTTACAAATTATGGCTATGTATGGCCTACAGACTATATAATACTAATATAATTATTATAGTGTGTAGACAGGTCTTAAATTAAATGATTGTTTCATATTGAAATTTTTAACATAAAATAAATCCAGTTTCTAACAAAAAATGGTAAATTTCTCATAAAATAGTAAAAAATAAAAAATAACATAAAAAATAATATAAATTTAGTACAAAATTATTTAAAATATATAAAAATAAAATAAAATAAAATAATTGAACTAAACCTACCTTTAGAGGGTAAACACTTATTTTTACATATTTTAAAGGGATAACAGTCACTTAAAGGGCGTTTGATTTAGTTTTTTATTGTGATTTTTAATTGTGATTGTTGTATTTTTATATTGTATTTTATATATTTTTATAAATTTTTGTATTGTCTATCTTGATTTTTATGTTATATTACTGTATTTTTTTTATTTTTGTGATATTCTTTATTGATTTTTGTGTTTAAAAAATTTAAAAACTAAATCTAAAGCTAAATCATTTTCAAACATCCCCTTGAATTTTAATTTTTTGTTTTGGTTTCTTATTTTTTAAAACAATTTTTTGTTGTGATTTTAGTATTTTTGTATTGAATTTTGTGTATTATTATTAATCTTTGTGTTGTCTTTCTTGATTTATATGTTGTATTAATGTTTTTTTTTTAATTTTTTTTAATATTTTTTTCTATTTTTATTTTTAAAAAAACTAAAAATCAAAACCACAAAAAATAACATAAAAAATAAAAAAACACACTAATACAATATACAAATTGAAAAAATAAAATAATTAATATAAAAACACAACAACCATAATAAAAAATTACAACTCACAACTTAACTAAACGTTCTCTAAACATTGTGGTAATCAATTTCTTTCTTAATTACACACTACAAATATTTTCGATAAATGGTATATGACAAAATTTTAATATTTATTTTACAGTGACACAACTTTAAAAAAACTGAAATTTTCAAGTTTCTTATATTATATATCAATTAATGTAGTAAAAATTAATGATTACACTATTATCTAAATATTAATAGTAAAAGTGACAGATTAAATATAAACCACTAAATGATAAAAACTTCCAAACAAAACAACTATTTAAGGCTGCCTTTGGTTAGCCATTTATTATTGATTTTAAAATATCATTAATTAACTAATTATGTATAATCGACTTTTATATTTGTAATTATTAAAATTTTCAAAAAAAATCTCAACTGTATATCTTCAAAAAAATTTATACTTTTCAGTAAATATTTTTTAAAACTATATTATCTACACTTTTAAGCTTCCTTATCTTTTAAAGCTATTTAGG
>JAOXYD010000002.1:1010017-1021311 GCA_028565735.1 Pinacopodium congolense
AATTTTATATAAATTACATATATTTTTTAAAATAATTATATATATAATTAAATTTTATTTAATTTTTTAAATATATTTTTAATTAATTAATCAGTAATTTATAATTATGAACAAACCGCAGGTTAGCGGTTACGGTTACGGATTAGAATTATTAATCACGGTTCCGGTTACGGTTTAGAACCATTAATCACGGTTGCGGTTTTTAAACCTTAACCGCCGGTTATTAAACCGCCGGTTAACCGGTTAGAAACCTAACCGTGATCAGGGCTACTTGTAAGTCTATAGCTCCAATAAAGTTTTGGTGTGATTATATATTTCTTAAAAAAAAAAGAATTTGTATAATTGAGATGAGTTAAAGATAATAAAAAAATATTTATGAGCAATGAATAAGAAGCGTTTGTAGCCGTTATAAGGTAAAAAGATTAAAATATTTTTATATTTTAAAAATAAATTATTATATAAGAGTGCTTAATTTTTTTTATAAAATAGTGATCATGAATATCTACTGATTATGGATGTGATTAGACTCTTATAGTATAAAAAGATCTAAATACATTAACATATTTTAAATATATCACATAATATATATATTTTTATACAAAATGGTGATTATGAATATATACTATCATAATCATATTCATGTTATATATAAAAAAATATCTTTACTCATTTTAAATATATTACATAATATATAAGAACATTTTAATCCTTTTTCAAGATAATAATTACAGATATCTATTATTCATTAAAACTACAACTAAACCCAAGTTATTAAATAAAAAGAATCATGTCAACGTTAATACTTTTATCTATATTTAACTCTGACTTTAATATTTAAAACCATTAAACAAGAACTTTAATGTTTTGTAAATGTTAAAAGAAAAAAATGATAACATTTAAAAACGTTTAAAAACAATTTCAATTTCAAATTTAATATTTAATAAAAACTAAATCACAATTCTTTTAAATGTTTTTTAAACGTTAAAGTCATTTTTTAATATTTCTGAAATGTTAATATTTGATTTGAACATTATAAAATATTAGTACTGACTTCAATATTAGTAAAAACCGTAAGATTATAATATGCTTTTTGCCCAAGATATTATTGTTAATAACAAAGATAAAGAACCCTATGCTTTTTTGTTGGATAATATGCAGCATGTTACGGCTTCGGATTATGAGGGAAAGTTTGTCACATTCTTCTCTCTACTCTTGTGATTATAATAAGCAAACCCCTCACATGGGAGTTGGAAGGCAGGGAGAATCATTCACCAACCTAAAGACACCCATCTAATCATGCATATATGTAGTGTATAATGTCCATTTTTTATATAAAAAAAAATATTTTCTAAGCTGTAATAGGTTGTTACTTTGATCTATGGAATATGTAATATAATGTAATAAAGTTAAGAGAGTTACATGCAAGAAAATTTCCTTAATTAGATAACTATTTGATTTCTATAATTAAATATTGCATTATCTTGTATATATTTTTATTGTTTTGAATATGAAGTTAACAACTATTCAATATTATATCCAAATTAGTGTTACTGTTCTAGGTTCATTCCCAATATTACCTATTTAAAATTTAGTCAATTATACTGGACCTCTTATAAGTTGGCACTTTTTAAATTTCAAATATTAAATTAAAATTTATATTAATCTTTTGCCAATTATTTTTATTATATTTGTTAGTTTTTACTTATTCATAGAAGAAAAATTACAATATATTAAAATTTGATAATTTCAATATTATATAATTTTGAAAAAGATAAACATTAATACAAATATTACAGAGAGAATTATTTGATACATAAATAATAACATAACAAGAAAATTCTAATTTTTAAATGCAAAAATGAAAATAAAAATATTAAATCATTGCAATTCCAAAATACTTAGTATTATAATTAATTACTCGATCTTGGTCATCATATATTTATATCTACACTAGGGTTATTTTCAAGAAAAAGAAAATTATAAGAGGGCCCAAGCACAAATTAAGGGATCTCAATTGAATAAAACGCAGTGGTTGTCAATCATAAGTACAATGCTCTGGATGGAATGTACTTTTTGCACACACAAATCCAAATAAAAATTATTGATTTTAATATTGTAATGCATAATAATTAACCAAATTAGATCCACAAAATCTTAGGCGCAGTTACCTAATATATCAACACGTGTCCAATATAGCTGTTATTTTCAGGGTGTTTTTGTAAGGTAGACTAACTAAATCCAATATTTTGAATGTTTAATTGGATTATAAATTATAATTTTTTGTTATAATTTTTAAAATTTTTATATTATATTTTTATATATTTTTAAATTTTTATATTAAAAAAATAAAAAATAAAAAACCAAAACTATGGTAAACAAAGCGAATTTGTTTCTGTCAAGAGTAGTTGATTGAGACTAATTGGGAGCACTGTGCTTAATCGTTTCCAAAATGCTGATGCAATCTCTTATCTCCTACCAACGAAAGGATTTTTGGTTGTGACAATTCTTTTTCTTTTATAAGAATGATTTATGGTTTTGTAATTTTAAACAAATAAAATTGATAGTACAATATTCTAAATTTCATTATTATTTCATTCATTCCAAAACATATATTTATTGTTCTAGATTATTAAAAATATACTAGAAACTTAAACACATATGATAGACATTTGTCGAAATCAAATTAATAAAAATTATGTAATGCTATTTTAACGCAAAGTTTAAGCAATTTTTATTAAAATAATTTTAAATGTTTAAATAAAAATTAGTTTTGAAAGTTTTTAATACCTCAAAATTTTTTTGATTATTTTAAATAATAAATATAATTTTAAAAAATAAAACTAAAAAAAGAAATTTGCATTTTTTTACTTTGAACTTTAAGACTAAATAAAATTGTGTAATATAATTGGGACAACCATATTTTAAAATTTCGATATTGAAGTAATTTTCTAATTAAGTTTTATAATTTGAAAAACTTCTTATTTTAGTCATGTATCTCTGTTTCAGATCAATCCAATCTTTCTATCAATCTTCGTTAAAGTAAACCTTACAAACAATACGTAAAATAATTTTAGGACTTGTTTAGTTGAGTTTATAATTTTTATTTTAAAAAATCAACAAAAACAACTTACAAAAAATTAATAAAAACACAAAAATTAATAAAACACATATAAACTAATAAAACATATACAAATTAATAAAAATAATCTGTATTAATTTTCGTATTTTAAAAAATAAAAATAAAAAATGAATTAAACAGGTTCAAATCGCCTATAATCATGCGTATATGTAGTGAAAAAAGTATAAAAGTAATTTGGATATTTTTCATGTTTAGAATATTTTCTTCTTATAACCTTCTCAGAGCTACTCGTATATGATGACATACATTCAAAGGCGAATGGCCCAAGTAAAGAACACAAGCCCAGATCTTGCTTCAAGAGGAGGACAACCTTGGAAAACCCAAAACTCAAAAACTTTCCATTTCCCCTCCTTTTTCCATGTCTGTCAGAAAGCTCGACCGTTGAAAGTCCACGTATACCCACACTGAGTCTTAGAGACAAAAAGAGAGGGAGAGCTCACATCGGCGCCGATAATGAGGAACAGAAAGTTTCAATCTTTAGATACCAACACAAGCAGTAAACCAGAAATCATCGATGGCCAGAGTCCCGGGATATCACTCTACGAGCGGTCCAGAGAAGAGAGGATCAAAGAAAACCTTGAGAGAATGCAAAAATTGGGTCTCAAGGATGTCTCTCTAAAGCTCAAGTCCCTCAGTTCTCGAAAAACTGCCCCCAAAAAAAGCCCATCTTCAATTAAACTCTCCTCTCCCCTGCAATCTGATCTGCCTCTTCGTCGCTCGTCTAGGTAATCTGTTCATGGTTTGTTTTCTTCAATCTACTGATGGGTTCTTGAAATCAGTGACTTCGTCGCATTTGGTTTTGTGGGTATGTTTTTTATCTGCCCCAATTTCCTTTTTTCTGTCATTACTGTGCCCTCCAAAATAGTCCGTCAAAAACAGATATTTTCTACTATTTCGTTTGTGTGTCTGCGCTGAAGTTTAGAGGCTCCTACTGTTGTTTGGTTTTATGTAACTGTGGTATAGTAGAATAACGAAGAAAGTTGAAATTTTGTCTTTAGTACATTATTTAGTTATTTTGCTTTTAGTTCATATGTTAATATAACCTACTTAGTTCTGTCCAGTTTCCTGTAAAAGGGGCATAAAAGATTTCTTTTTGTTTCTGTTTTTAAAATTTTGGTGGTTTTAGGTTGCAAAATGTGACCCCAGTTGGCTACTCGGAAGTGGTATTGACAAAAAGGGAAGATGAATACCTGAAGATAGAGAGGGGTAAATACCTGAAGATAAAGAGGGGTAAACGCCTGAAGATAGAGAGGGGTAAACCAGAGATTTACACAGAAGAGCATGAGAAACTGTTGGGGAACACTGACAGGGAGTGGATATTTTTTGTGGATGGGTATGGACCGAATGGAGCTCGGATTTATGATCAAGTCAAAGGAAAGACTTGCCACCAATGCAGGTCTGAATACTTATTGGTTGAACTTGTCTTATAATAGGTAGGTTGTAATATACTGGTTGTACTTGCTTGATAAATGGGTGTTGAGACTATAATATTAGGTTGCATCATAAGTCCTTGTGCTCATTAATATCATTGTAATACATGGATTTGTACAATGCTTATGCATGTTTACTAATGATGTTTGCTGTGTTGATCCTTAGCCATCTTTGGTTGTATAGGGGATTTTAGGAATGTCTTGAGGTTAGGAGGACTGCAATAAGGATGTTTCATGAGTTTGCTGTTGAGGGTAATGCTATCCTGAAACTGTGGCAGGTGGTTTGGTGTTTGGCTTTTGGGTGTGCTATTGTGGTCAGATTAGGAAGGTAACATTGCTAGCGTAAGAGTTTGGATGGTATGAGAAAACTGGGGCAACTACCATAAATATATAATCAATGTATAAGTTATTAACTGAAGCAGATTAATAAAGTCTATCTTGGAAATGATGATTTCAATGATCTCTGTTTTAGTTATATTCTTTATTACCCATTGCCTTTATGGAAGTTGAGTTCATGCAAAAGTAGTTTGTAGCAGATTTGCATATTGTTGAATTTCTGGCTTTTGTAACCAGGCGAGAGAAGATACCTGAATGTCAATTTAAGCACGGGCATATGATCTAGTCAGTAAAAATGTGCATGCTTTCCAAATGTGTATCGTATGTTATAATATTGATACCTATAATATAAAGCTTGGAGAAGATTTAGGGCCTTCAAAATGCAATGCAGAGGTATTTTTAACATGGAGTTCTTTGTCAACTGCTGTAAACTTGTCTCTTTTAACCATTTTTGTATGCCCTCAATCTCTAGGTTGCTCTTATTATCATCGATATACAGTTGAGTCTTATCTCAGTGTTCAACAGGCAGAAAACTCTTGGTTATCGCACCCACTGCTGCAAATGCAATTTGGTCCAAGGGCAGTTTTGTGGAGCTTGTTTGTACACGAGGTATAATTCTGAAGAAGTTTGTAACTTCCTCTATCGTTCTGTTTTCTAAAACTTTTTAAGCAATTGTAACTAACAGGACACCCAACTAGTGAAGCAGTCCTCATGAATTTATTGATATGCCCTTACCAAGCAGGAGTTTATTCATTTGTTACTTCTTTGAAATTCTGTTGCATTATCTATCATTTCCAAGTGCTGTTTGTTAGGTTTTGGGGAACAATTTGAAGCATCTTATATCTGTATTTAATTTTACTCTTGGCTTTTCTGGCTCACAATGCAACATTATGGATATGTGTGGCTTTCACTTTTTTCATGTTTATTCTATGCAAATCTTAGCCATGACATCCTATCTTGATGGTCTTTCCTTTGTCCGAAATGTGCTCCAACTCCATGAGGAGTAAAAACACTCCAAAATAATTTCACCTTCATTACTTTCCTTTAAACAGATACGGGGAGCATGTACTTGAAACTCTAGAGAATCCAGATTGGATATGCCCTGTCTGTCGTGGGATTTGCAACTGCAGTTTGTGCCGGAAAGCGAAAGGATGGCCAGCTACTGGCCAACTTTACAAGGAGGTAAGTCTTATCATAAAATATGTAGTTCTTCACAACACATGAACTTGAGCTAAGCCTTTATCTACATTTTAGATATCAAGATTGGGCTACAAGTCAGTTGCACATTATCTTATCTATACACGACGCTCGCAAAATGATGAAGATCAAAACTTGGTTACAACCAATCAAGTTTCTGTTAAACGGTCACTTCCCTTTTCAGACGGAGAGGGGTCATGCGAGGGATCTCTACATGTTGATGATAAACTAGTGTTGTCATCAAGTACTGAAATTGGGGATCAAGTAGGTGGTGTGTCCTTGAGTGAGAATGATATCAAACCTAAATTTCAAGACAAGACAGAGTTTGAATTTAGAGGTGACAAGACAAAACGGTCACTGCTTTTCTCAGACAGTGAAATGCAGTCTAAGGATCTGGAGTCTTCAGCGGCTGATGTTCAGAATCATGATCACCTTTCAATGCCTAAATTTGAAGTTGTCTGTGGTTTGTGTTCCACTATTCAGAACAATGAAAATAGTATCATTACACCAAAAACACGCCAGGAGCTCAAACTACAGACGCGTAGGTTGGCCAATGAATTAGGTTCAGATAGTATTGGTGCAAGAGTAAGGCAGAGGCGTAGGACAGCCAATTGCCATGAGAGTGCGGAGTTGGCTGGAGAAAAATGCGCAAATGGTTCCAGCTTTTGAGCAAGAAGGGAACGAAAAAAAGGGACTTAGTGGGCATCTTTTGCTTGACAGGAGAATCTATCATGATAGCATTGACCACAGGTTTTGTTGTGTTCTTTAAATGCAATAGATCTTCTGTAGTTTTTGAACTCTTTATTGCTAGTTCTAGTGTGTTGCCGGATAGCAGATTCTGGAGAATTTTAACATACGAACATTTAATTATCGCATGTCCTTCGGAGGTACCTCCATGTCTGTATTAAGCTGTTCTGGTGAGGTTTTCCTGGTTAAACTGTTAACGAATTGGACAAGACACTGTCCTAACCATCTGCCCTTGCTTGCTCTTTTTGCAAATGAAAGAAGTTTTCGTTGATTCTTTCTGGGGGTTTTCTTACCTTGTTAATGCCTACAGTAACACCTTTGAATTTTTGACTGATAGATTGCTTAAACTATGGTTATTCTCATTCTTACCTTGTTAATGCCTACAGTAATATCTTTGAAATTTTGACTGATAGCTTGCTTAAACTGTGGTTATCCTCAACAGAATTTGAAAGAACAAAACCACTCACGGTAAGAACAGCAAAGAAATCTTTTTAGAATAGAAAGCCAGTGAACTTAAAGCTATGCTCTATGTAGGAAGTACATAATTCAGCTATGGGTTTAAGCTTTGACATAGTGCGATTAGGCCTGACAATGACGGTGTTTTTGGTCCGTATTCTTTAAACAACAACCCGTTCCAAGAACAGTATATGTAAAGGCAATTCGATTGATAATAATCTTGGTTTCTTTCTACTTGACATGCTCTAATCTTCTCGAGACTTGCCTCCCAGTGTTGTGGAACTTGAAGAAATAATGAATAGGACATTTTAACCATTTGCTAATGGGAGCACAGAAATTTGCTTGAAGAACAAAGGATATGACTTAGTATAGAACTGGTAATACAAGTGAGTCTGAATCACTAGTAATGCAGCTGCAGTTCCTCAATGATCTTCAGCAAGTTTCCTCTTTTTAGTCTTCTTAGTTTCATGGCCTTTGTTCAGTGAAGGTGCCTCTCTATCTACAGTACCACGCTCCACCACATCCAATTCGCCCTCGACCTCTTTCCTCTTGCCACTAAGAAAAATTAACAAGAAAATTGCATGTTAAGCCTTCAATTTCCACATATAATGCAATTTCATTGGAGGATTAGGACGCAGAACAAGTCTATCACCTGCTAGTCTTATCGTCTTCAAAATGTTTTTCCAACCATCGGACACTTCCAGTATGAGCTGGTGTCAAGGAGCCAGAAATGTGCAGTATTTCCTCATCCAAGCTACGAGGAGTAGCTGTCTCAATAGGATTATCCATAAAATTGAAACATATTTCTAGTGCCAAAATAAAGTTCAACCAAAGTCGAGATTTACCAAATGGGTGTAAGCATACTTCGCCGAAATATAAATGACCAATACAGCTTGTAGCACAGAGTAATCATGGTATAACAGACATGTCATTTAAATCACAATTCACTTTGAACCAAATTTTGTGAGATAGAGCATATCAATGAACAAAAGAATCAAAATAGCATGAATTTGTGCCACATTCAAAGTTAACAGCATAATTACAAGAAAAAGACAATATGTCACCTCTTAACTACAAATCGGATCACAGTCCCAACCTTTATTGCATGCTTTTTGTGATATCTGCTAACATATACACCCTCACCATGTTTCTGAAGAGAAGCAAAGTATATCGAATAAGCAAACAAATAAGCAATCTTACACCACAAAAATATCCATTACCGAGCAGATGTGCACACAGATATACCTTCTTAAATCTGAATTCATCACGGATATCTGCAGTTGTTATAATAGCAGCTGAAAATCCAAGAACGATCACATGAATAGATTCTCGAGTGATTTTCACCACTTTACCTTCTGGTAATCACAACAAATGCATTGTTAACAACACCGATATTCAAAGCATGAAATAAATATATAGCGGGAGGAATACATGGCATCGTCAATTGCAAGAAAAAGCACAAAAAACAAAGACAAGTATAACGTTGGAATCAAAACTACCTAAAAGCATGTCTGGTTTAGGAGAAAAAATCAACAGTTTTGCTTGTAATCTCACAGCACAGTATGGATGAACCCCAGATAGAATTCTCCCATGTTTGTTTGGAGTATTGACAGCATAAGCTAAAATGACACCATCAAAAGTTTCACTGTACCTGAAAGAAAACCACAAGAAGAACATTAGGACCTCAAAACCTCTTATTTAGTACCAAATCATGAGCCCCATTCGAAGAACTATCGACAAGAACGCTCAAAATCGAAACAAATTCAAACGCAGATAAAATTATAAGGAATTAGATACACTGGAACATCGTCTTTAGCACCAAATCATAAGCCCCATACGAAAAACCAACTACAAAAACATTCAAAAGCAAAACCAATTCAAACCCAGATAAAATTATACAGAATTAGATATATTGAACGTAACATAATCGTATGCGAACAACTCTGTTTCTCAAAGCTTCGATCTTCAAGTTCTGTCTTTTATTGATATCAAAAAGAAACTAAAAAGGCGAGGAAACGAACCTGAAGAGCAACGAACTGAGCTCGCGGAGGATTGCATGAGAAACATTCTTGCTCTGCGATGGATGCAAGTACACTACCAAATTAGCATCTGAAACACTTAGCCCCTCCATTGCAGGGCCAAGCGCAATTTTCGAATTTCAGGTAGAGGCAAAAACCCTAGAAAAACCTCCCAAGTTGACCATTATGTTTTGGTCCCTTTCGATGATTCAAGTATTTAAATTTGGGCCACTTTAATAGGCCTCGACAATTGGATTGCGCCCAGTGCAAATTGTTAGAAGCGATTATGTTGGGTTTTCTTAAATAGGCTCTGTTTTTATTTTTAGAAATATAAAAATATAAAAATTATTTGACTTTATTTTATTTTATTTTATATTTATAAAAAATAAAAATAAAAAACAATAAAAATTTATTTCTTTTCATTTTAAAAATAAATTTGTAAAAAAGGTAACATAATAATTAATAGATTTTTGTTTTTGATATTTTATTACAAATTTTAATTAAATAATAATATTATTATAAATTTCAATTAAATAAACTTTTATTTTTTAAATTAAAAATTTTAAAAATTATATTTAAAATTAAAAGTGATTCCAAACATTTATTTCGTATTTTTTACTTTAATAAAGGATAGTATTTATCTTTTTTTCATTTTATTACCAATCAATTTATTCAGAATACGTTTAATTTAGTTTAATTTTTAATTTTTAATTTTTAAAATATTAAAGTTGAAAAAAATAATTTTCATAAATTTTTATAAGTTTTATAAATTTTTGTAAGTTCTTAATAATTTTTAAATTTTTATTATTGATTTTTATGCATTTTTTTTATTATTTTTTATTTTTTTTAAAACATAAACAAAAAATAAAAATGTAAATTTTCAATCACAAAATTTATTTGGTATTATTATTGATTTTGATTTTTAATTTTATTTATGTGTTTTTTGAGTTTTTGTACTTTTTATTTTGTTTCTGTATTATATTATGTTTTGTTATTTATTTTATTTATTTTTGTATTTTTTAAAAAAGAAATAAAAATAAAACAAAAAATATAAACACTTACATGAGCTGGTCCGTTTTATTTGGAGTTTAATAAAAACTAAAAAATTTAAAATATTATTTAAATACTGTAAAACCTCAAAATCTTTCTTAATTTTACGATGTGCTTGGTTTAGTTTCAAGTCTTTGTTTTTTTGTTTTTAATATAAAATTAGATAAAAAAATACAAAACTAATAAATGTACAAAAGCCTATAAAAAGAAAACAAGCTCCAGTTGAGTGTTTTTTTTTGTTGGTGTTTTTTTTAATTTTTATACTATTTTTCTCAGTTTTTATATTTTATTAATGTATTATTTTTTTATTTCTTTACTACTTTTTTAGAAAAATAAAAAACGAATACAGGAAATCTATCCTAGCAACCCCTTCGTCGTCAAACGATGTCGATTCTGAGGACGATGTCGGTTCTGAGGACGATGTCGGTTCGTAGAACTGGAAGAAGAGATTTACAGGCGGAGTCGGAAGTAAATTGCAAAAAAAAGAGAGAGAGAGAGAGAGAGAGAGAGAGAGAGAGAGAGAGATCCTACAGAAGCTGTAAATTATACAAGGAAAATTGAATTGGGTATTTTCAGTCTCGAATCCCATTTCTGTGCAATTTCAAGAAATGGCTGCCTTAACGCAAGATGATGGTCTAAAGAAGCTGGAATATCTATCTCTGGTCTCAAAAGTTTGTAGCGAGCTCGAAACTCACCTAGGGTTTGGGGACAAAGTGTTGGCGGAGTTCATCACCGAGTTGGGTAGCAATTGCGAGACTGTTGATGCGTTTGATTCTAAGTTGAAGGAAAACGGCGCAGAGATGCCCGACTACTTTGTTCGCACGCTGTTGACCATCATTCACGCCATTCTACCGCCGAAACCCAAGACCGAGAAGGAATCGAAGAAGGAGAGTGTTGTTTCCGATGGTAAGAAGTCTAAAT
>JAOXYD010000002.1:1021411-1036770 GCA_028565735.1 Pinacopodium congolense
ATTATTATTATAAGGGTAAGGATATTTTAGTCTTTTTGTTTGTTATTCCTTTGTCATTCTAAGTTTATATTTTTAAATCAAACACTGACATAGAAATTTTTAAGTAGTAAACCAAATAAAGTAATACATATTCCATTCTATTCCTCATCTATTCCATTTCTACAAAATAGCTATTTCATTCCCCCTCTATTCCATTCTGCAAACCAAACATTAAGTAAAAGATTAAAGTAACGGGAAAAAGTACTGTTTTCTCTTCACATGATACGACGTCGGTTCCGAAAGCAATATGCAGAACTTTACTGCGATCCAACAAAAACCCTAATTGGAGGAGGAAGAAGAAAAACCCTCCCAAATTACACCTTGTGACGAAGCATCTGAGACTTTCACGAATTTACGCTACTCTAATTCTACATTGTCTATCTAATGGTTACCTCAACGCAAGAAGACGATGGTTTGAAGAAGCTCGAGTATCTCTCTCTCGTTTCTAAGGTATGTAACGAGTTGGAGACTCACTTAGGGTTTGGGGACAAAGTGTTGGCGGAGTTTATCACCGAATTGGGTCGGAATTGCGAGACTGTCGATGAGTTTGACTCTAGATTGAAGGAGAACGGTGCCGAAATGCCCGACTACTTTGTCCGTACACTGTTAACCATCATTCACGCCATTCTTCCGCCGAAGACCAAGTCCGAGAAGGAATCGAAGAAAGATTGTGTTGTTTCCGATGGTAAGAAATCTAAATTCAAAGCACTTGCTATTGGGGACAGTAGGGCGAGAGTTAAGGAGCTTGAAAAAGAACTTGAGATGGAGGCTGAAGAGAGGCTTAGAAAAGATGAGAGGGAAGAGGAAAATAGGCATAGAAGAGATCGGGAGCGGGATCGGGATCGAGATCGAGACAGAGATAGAGAAAGAGAGAGACATAGGAATAGGTATGATAGAGACGAGAGGCGTAGAGATAGAGAATATGATGACAGGGGGGAATATAGGAGTAGAGGAAGGCACGTGGATGATAAAGACAGGCGTAGGAGAAATGAGAGCGAAGAGAATGGTTATGAAAGGGAGCCTAGAGAGAGCGAAAGGGATAGGAGGAATTCGCGTTACAATTCTAATGAGCCCGAGTTGTATATGGTTTACAAGGGCAGGGTTTCAAGAGTGATGGATTCAGGGTGTTTCGTGCAATTGAGTGATTTTAGAGGGAAGGAGGGTTTGGTTCATGTTTCGCAGATAGCGAGTAGGAGGGTTGGTAATGCCAAGGATGTTGTGAAGCGGGACCAGGAGGTTTATGTTAAGGTGATCTCGATGTCGGGTCAGAAATTGAGTCTTTCAATGAGGGATGTCGATCAGAATACTGGCAGAGATTTGCTTCCGATGAAGAAAAGTTCAGATGATGATGCTTTTAGAACTAATCCTTCAGATTCCAAGGAGGGGCCTGCCATGAGGACTGGACTTTCTGGGATTAGGATTAAGGAGGAAGATGACTCTTTTCAGTCTCGGAGACCATTGAAGAGAATGAGCTCACCAGAGAAATGGGAAGCCAAACAGCTTGTTGCTTCTGGGGTTTTGAGTGTGAAAGAGTTGTATGATGATGAAGGAGATGGAATGCTTCATCAAGAAGAGGAAGCTGAGGAAGAGCTTGAGATTGAGTTGAATGAGGACGAGCCAGAATTTTTACAAGGTCAGACTAGATACTCTGTAGACATGTCGCCTGTGAAGATATTTAAGAATCCAGAAGGGTCATTGAGCCGTGCAGCTGCACTTCAGTCTGCTCTCATAAAAGAAAGGAGAGAAGTGCGGGAGCAGCAACAGAGAACTATGCTTGATTCCATACCGAAGGATCTTAATCGTCCTTGGGAAGATCCAATGCCTGAGTCTGGTGAAAGGCATCTTGCACAGGAGCTTAGAGGTGTTGGCTTATCAGCTTATGATATGCCTGAGTGGAAGAAGGATGCATTTGGGAGAACATTGACGTTTGGACAGAGGTCAAAGCTGTCTATACAGGAGCAGAGGCAGAGCTTGCCAATCTACAAATTAAAAAAGGAATTAGTTCGAGCTGTTCATGATAATCAGGTACTGGTTGTTATTGGTGAGACTGGTTCGGGTAAGACTACACAGATTACGCAATACCTTGCTGAGGCAGGTTATACTACAAGGGGAAAAATTGGATGTACACAGCCTCGTAGGGTAGCTGCAACATCAGTGGCAAAAAGGGTGGCTGAAGAGTTTGGATGTCGTTTAGGTGAAGAAGTTGGGTATGCTATTCGTTTTGAGGATTGCACTGGGCCAGACACTGTGATCAAGTATATGACAGAAGGGATGTTACTCAAGGAGATTTTGAGTGATGAGGATCTTTCACAGTACTCGGTTATAATGCTTGATGAAGCTCATGAGAGGACCGTGAATACTGATGTGCTTTTTGGGTTACTTAAACAGCTTGTAAAGAGGAGACCTGATCTTCATCTGATTGTTACATCTGCCACTCTGGATGCAGAGAAATTTTCAGGGTATTTCTTTAGCTGTAACATATTTACTATTCCTGGGAGAACGTTTCCTGTAGAGATACTATACACAAAACAGCCAGAAAGTGATTACTTAGATGCAGCTTTGATCACAGTCCTGCAAATCCATTTGACGGAACCTGAAGGGGACATCCTTCTCTTCTTGACAGGTCAGGAGGAGATTGATTTTGCATGTCAGTGTCTGTATGAAAGGATGAAAACATTGGGTAAGAACGTACCTGAGTTGATTATATTGCCTGTTTATAGTGTTCTCCCCAGTGAAATGCAGTTGAGGATTTTTGAACCAGCCCCACCAGGGAAAAGGAAAGTGGTTGTGGCAACCAATATCGCTGAGGCTTCTTTGACAATCGATGGTATTTTTTATGTAATTGATCCTGGATTTGCAAAGCAGAATGTATACAATCCTAAGCAAGGGCTTGATTCTTTGGTCATTACTCCAATTTCACAAGCATCTGCCAAGCAACGAGCAGGACGTGCTGGTCGTACTGGTCCTGGAAAATGTTATCGACTGTACACAGAAAGTGCATATTGCAATGAGATGTCTCCTACAACAATTCCTGAAATCCAAAGAATTAATCTTGGAACTACCACGCTAATGATGAAGGCCATGGGAATTAATGATCTTTTGTCCTTTGATTTTATGGATCCACCTTCCCCTCAGGCCCTCATTTCTGCCATGGAACAACTTTATAGTTTGGGAGCTCTTGATGAGGAGGGGCTTCTTACCAAATTGGGGAGGAAAATGGCAGAATTTCCATTGGATCCACCATTGTCAAAGGTGTTGTTAGCTAGTGTAGATTTGGGTTGTAGTAATGAGATACTGACTATAATTGCCATGATCCAAACTGGAAACGTCTTTTATAGACCTCGGGAAAAACAAGGTCAAGCAGATCAGAAAAGGGCAAAGTTTTTCCAGCCTGAGGGTGACCATTTGACTTTACTTGCTGTATATGAGGCATGGAAAGCCAAGAATTTCTCTGGTCCTTGGTGTTTTGAGAACTTTGTTCAGTCCCGATCCTTGAGGAGAGCCCAGGATGTCAGAAAACAACTTCTCTCCATCATGGATAAGTATGATCTTAAGCTCTTATATATTGCTCTATGTCTTTTTTATCATTTTCTCATACAGATGCCTTTTTAAAGTCATATCTTTTTAGTCATCATTGCAGTATGGGGAAGTTGCTATGTACTATGGTTAAAAATTGTGCAATGAAGATTCAAAGCTTTTTTGCATACATTTGACAGATCTAATATTTTTTACTTGTGATTTATAGGTACTTTCCATTTAATCATGGGTTCTGGGGGCTAGAGATCAGTTATATGCAACAACTTGTGGTTTCCCAGTGTACAGCCTGTTACTGCAAAATTTTCTATTAGGGAGATATTTAGTATTTCAGGACTAATCTGACTCCAGTGATTAGGTGTGAGGCTGATTGCTTATTGACAAAGACTTTTCAGTGCCAAGAGAATGTTCTTCACTTGCATTATAATATGCTTTGAAGATAGAATTAGGATTGTTTAGAGTATGATGGATTTCGTAGTGGATATGCTAAGAATCTTATTTCTCTCTCAAATATGGTTTTAATTATTCAATTGGAGAAGCCTCAAACTTTATACTCATGCCTGTCTTCAATTGAATTTTTTTTTTATTATTCCTGGATTAGAAAAAAGATTTATGTTTCTTGTCTCTCTGATTCTAAAAAGATCACAGGATGGATTTATGACATATCTAAAGCTAGATATTGTTCTATGCTTCTTTTTTCTCAGATATAGTTTTAGCTGGTCCCAGTTTCATGTTACTTTCCAAAATATGGACGTTGTACGTCTGTGTGATTCTGAGCATCCCTAATGTATTTTTCAGGTATAAATTGGATGTGGTCAGTGCTGGAAAGAACTTCACAAAAATTAGGAAAGTGATAACGGCTGGATTCTTTTTCCATGCAGCCAGGAAAGATCCACAGGAGGGTTACAGAACCTTAGTGGAGAATCAGCCAGTATACATTCACCCAAGCAGTGCTCTTTTTCAAAGACAACCTGACTGGGTTATCTACCACGAGCTAGTTATGACTACCAAGGAATATATGCGTGAGGTTACTGTTGTCGATCCCAAATGTCTCGTTGAACTCGCACCCAGATTCTTCAAAGTTGCAGATCCAACTAAAATGAGCAAAAGAAAGCGCCAAGAGCGTATTGAACCACTTTATGATAAATACCATGAACCTAATTCATGGCGGTTGAGTAGGCGGCGAGCTTGAGTTCTGTAACGAGTCTGCTGCGGTTTGTAACATTATCAATTTGTAACTGTCGCTAATCTTTTTTAGTTCATTTCATGATCTTGAAGACCCTTTTTGCTCTATTGATAATGCTGTTGATTAATTATACCTTTCGTGCATTTTGCTCAAAGTTTGAAAGGAATTGAACTTTTTGATCCAACAAATTTGCTTTCTAAAACTTGGAATTTTCTCTTCGATTTTGTGAAAGAATTGCTTGGACAGGTACTAAAGAGCCTAAAAGTGTTCAAGATGCTTGTAACTAGAGATGGCAAAGGGCTTCTGATAGCTTATTGGTGAAAACATTTCAGTGCAAAGTGGATGTTCTTGACTCACCATTTAGGATGCTTTGAAGATAAATATAGGAACTTGTTTAGAAAACAGACCATGTTGTAGTCGCATGTTTCACTGATATATTTTCAATCTTGGACTAGATTTCTTGAAAGTTGATGTTTCTTCTCGCTCTGATTCCTGCTTACCCTATTGTATTTACAGGTTACTTAAAGATAGCAGGGCCTTCTTGAATATATTGTTCTTTTCCTAGCATTATAGCTGAATAATTGTTCTAAAGAAGGATTTATTACATGTTTAAAGCTAGATATTGTTCTATCATTCTGACCCCCTATTGTGTTTTTCAGGTATAAATTGGATCAGCGCACAGGAACAATTGGATTCTTTTCTCATACTGCCAGGATTGACCCGCAGGATGGTTACAGGACCTTAGTGGAGAATCAGGCAGTTTACATTCACTGAAGCAGTAACTCTTTTTTAAGAGACTTGCCTGACTGGGTAATCTACCATGGCCTGCTTATCATTGCTAAGGAATACATTCGTGAGACTACTGTTGTTGATCCTGTGTGGCTCGTTGATCTCCCACCTGATGCGAGTATAAGGGGAGTTAGCTTACGAATCAAAGTGAGAGCTAGAGTGGAGAAAGACAGGAGCTCAGCTAAGGAGGATGAAGATGAATAGTAATAAAAGAGTGAATAAGACGACGGAGTACTACTTGTAATACAGTTGTATTATAGTGCCCATAAATAATAGTGTACACATGTAATAATTGTAGTGTATAAGATCAACGGTTGTAACAATAGTTGGTATATATGTCAAGCCACTCTGCCTTCACTGATGCGGATGCGGCTGCAGCTAGCCGATGATTTCTGCTTTGTGGGCTTTGTGGGCTAGGGCTCATCCTCAAGAGAACACAACAAACGAAGACAACATCGTCTGATTAAAGTTTCTTGCTTTCTGCTTTTATAGTTGGACCTTCTAAACAATGGGCTGAGATCCTCCAACGAACTGGACTTTCTCCACACGAGGCTTTCACCTGGCATGCTTGATTATTATTAAGTTTGGGAACTTTAAGGTGGGGGCTTTATTGTAAGGCCTAGTCAATAAAACTCAAGACGAGACCTTCCTATTCTTAGTTGAGAGCTCAGTTTTAGGACCTCCTTTTTTCTATTATTAGTTCTGTAGAAGACTGCCTATATGAGTAGGCTACCTGAACAATAATAAAGATGCATCATGCCAAATTATCTTTGCTACTTTTTGGTCCTTTTTCTTTCATTTTATCATGGTATTAGAGTGACATCTCGTTTATAGTCTTCTGTATACGGCTCGAATCTTTATTTTCTTGCTTAGTTACGATCATTCTTATCTATTATCAAAGTTTTTCTTTTTTTCCCTCCTTCTTCAGCATGTTTGGACCAGGGAGCTCTTTTATCCCAATATTGTTGGATATTCACACTCTGCAAATTAGAATCAAAACCAAATTTATACCAATTCCGGACCCGAGGACCATTTCGCTTCACCTTGTTACTTACACCCAAATGAAAACCCTTCACTCACTCTAGTCTCCTTTTTATTAATTGGACCTAATTATCATTCATGATTTAAATCAACGTGAATAGTCCTACTTTTCAAAAATAAATTAAAATTCATTTATGGCAATATCACTATACTAAATATAAATAAATAGATTTATACATATTGGAAATGATGTAATACCATAGTTTTATCTTAGTTAATGCGTTCTATCAGTGATTCCATTGCATAAAGTGTCATTTGGCTCGACTTTGTTGCAGATGTTTGGAAAGACTTGCAAGACAAATTTGCACAGACAGACTCATTCCATATTTTAGACCTTCAAGAGGAGATTTACTCACTCAAGCAAGGGACCTTTACAATTTCATATTATTATGCCCAATTAAAGATGCTATGAGATGAATTCAACCTAAGGCCAATGCCTAAGTGCATGTGTCAGCCATAATGTGCATGTGATGTTGTGACTATTATCAAACAATATCAAGACCGTGATTTCGTCATACATTTCCTAAAGGGACTTAACGACTCTTAAGCAACAGTCAAATCACAAATTATGCTCATAGAACCCCTACCAGACATAAAAAAAATGTTTTATACGATAGCACAATATGAACGACAGTTAAACTCTTACTCTCACTCCACTACCTACGAGTCACAAACTGTTTACACATAAACATATTCTAAAAGATCATTCCTCCAGTAAAAAACCTATTTGCAATTTTTGTGGATACCAAGGTCACATAAAGGACAAATGCTACATAAAACATGATTTTCCCCCAAATTTCTCATCCAGTGGTAATGAACAAATATTTAGTAATCAAAAGATGGTCCCAAACCTCGTCTTTGATCGGCCAATTGAGTTGAAATGAACGTGGAATCCCCATCAGAGGGGACATGCATGCTTATTAATTCATAGCTAAAATGTCCTCAAACTAGTTATAATTACACCTTCTCACCAGAGGAGTACCATCAGCTAAAGGAGTTATTATACAAGGATAAAAAAACCTTCAATCTGTTCTGTATTAATTAACATTGTAACTAAAGACACCAGAGGTACATTCACACCTGAGAAACATCCCTTATAGTCCTTTCAATGAATCTTTGATTTAGGTGTCACATATCACATTATCTGTTTTTTACAGTTCTTTTTTTAGTCGCTTGACAATATATACTGTTCACAATAGAGGTGGAATAGACAAATGATATTTTGGGACATTTGATTCCTCTCTCTCTAATCTCTATTTTTGTCTTTTAATTCTATCATTTCTCTCTCTACTTCTTGATTGATTCTTTATTTTTGTTTCTATTTCTTTTTTTTTTCATCTATCTATCTATTCTCTCTTCTTATATCTTCTGTTTTTATATGATTCTATTACAATTAGTTTTAATAATTGTATTACCATTAAAATTCTTTGAAGTTGCAGATCTAAATAAAATAAGTAAAATGAAGCACTAATAGCATAGCAATCCTAATTCGTGGCAATTAAGCAAACGATGAACCCATACTAATAAGAATTCAACTCCACAAGAAATAGAACAAAAAGATGTTAAATTGGCTTATTTCTTATAAGTCCTAATTGAAGTAGTTTGGGATGAATTAAAGAATGAAAGCTCAAAGTTTTGTAACTAGAGTTTAGTGAGTTGCCTATGTCACTTTGATTTGAGATTTGTAAATGTTATCAACTAGGAAACGTAGATGTTAACTGTTATAAAGGTTGATCCAAGACTATGAAATCCACCTATTTCTTTATCCTATAATGTAATCAAGACTTTTTTCCTGATTCAGCAAAATTCTCTCTTAAACAGTTGTAAGTTCTGATATATAAAAGTAACATTAGTGACAACTTAAAAGCAATGTGGGATTTAATGTAATGAATAAATAAATATGTCAATAATATTTTACGTACTATTATAAGAATGATTCTTTATATTTTAAAAGTGAGGAGTTTTACATTTATTATACCCCCAACACTTATAAAATAAAGTAACAATTATAATAGATAAAGCCAAATTAGTTAAATAACTTCTTTATCCTAATAACTAAAATTTGACCAACAAGGACTTATTCATTTCATTTGGTTAAATCAATAAATTAAAATTATGATTCATGCATCTTGTGTTTGCTACTTCTTCAAGTGATTCACGTTACACTTTAGATCAGTTCCATATGTCAATTAATTAAAAAAAAAACAATAATTGAGAAGGGACTATAATTGTCCCGTCAAAGTCAAGGTTCATGAGCCATTATTCTCCGTCATCAAGTATAAATGGCGATTCTGAGGGTTCTTTCCCATCGTTGTTCTTTTGTCCTCTGACACTAGTTTAACATAAAATTTCATTTTTTTTGTTGCTTTCTTACTTCAAAATGCACCTTATGTCTAAATGTTCCCGAATACAATAAAAAGGGTCTCCCAACCAAATATGGTAAAAAAGATCTCACAAACCTCTCCCATCAAAAGAAACTTGAGGTTCTCATCAACGAATCTCCTATCAAAGTGATCCATCAGGTTATTACCTTGTTAACTTATTTTCAAGTTGTCTAAATAAAACCATCTTTTACCCTCACAAAATCTTAAAACATCATGTTGGATCAATGTTCGAAAATTTTTCAATCTCACCTTTAAGATTTTGTCACAATTTGGTGATCTGTTGCCAAAAGTTTATCTGCAATCTTATATGAACTCAAAGAAATGAAGGACACCCTTCACTAAACTTGGCCATTTGTCTAGCCAAATCACTTCCTTTTTCGCTCCAACCCTTTTAAATTTTCAGAGGAGGGTGCAAAATTCCCACCTTCGAAATGGTGCCAAAGCCAAACTCCAATCTATCCAATTTTTCCTGTATTGCTTCTAAGTTTTGATTTTCAACAATTTAGATAGTAAGATGTTCCAGCTTTGTGCCCTGATACCAACTGTTACTAGGGTTGATTTGAGACTATAAAATCTGCCTATTTCCTCCCCTGTAATGCAACCAAGACCATCTTCTTAATTTAGTAAAATTCCCTTCTCAAACAATTATAAAATATGGTGTATACAAGATGGAAACATTAGGGACAACTTAAAAGTAATGTGGGATTTAACGTAAGGAACAAGTGAATATATCAATAATATTTCACTTATAATTGTAAGAATAATTCTTTACTTTTTAGAATTGGGGGGTTTTACGTTTATTTATAACACCAACACTTGTGAAATAAAGCGAAAACTAGAATAGATAATGGTAAGTTACTTTAATAACTTAATTACCTTCATAACTAATTTTTAACCAATAAAGACTTATCTATTCCATTTGGTGAAGTCAACAAGCCAAAATCATGATCCATGCAACCTTTTTTCCATCCTTTCTCAAGTTGTTCATACTACATTTTAGATCACTTCCATCTGTTAATGAATTTAAAGAATAACAAGGTTTAGGGTCATTGTTCTCTACGATTGAGTATAAATGAAGGTCATGTTTTGTAAAGCTTTTCTTTTCTGATTTAGTTTATTGTTCTTTTAAATACAAAAATTAAAAAAATAACATATAAATCGAAAAAAATAGCATATTAATACAATACAAAAATTTTAAAAATAATACAAAAACTAAAAAAACACATAAACAAATATAAAAATATAAAAATCATAACTAATAATAACATCAAACGGCTCGAAGATGTTAAGAGAATAAAAAGTCGTTTTTCTATGTTATTCTTATGTCTTTCAACACTAATTTAATGTAAAAATCCATTTTTGTGCTTCTTTCTTAACTCGAAATGCATCTTATGTCAAAATGTTTCCTAATATCATAAAAATAATCTCATATTACACCCTCTTTAATAATTGTAATCAGTAAATTTTTTAATTCACTTCACACTTTTTTTCCTTGTTAATATTGTTATTGATTGCTTTTACAAAAATTATCATATAATTTACTAATAAAATAAAATAATTATATAGATGTTGTTATTCACCAAATAATCTTTAAATATTTACTAGAAGATATTTTAAATATTATTAAAATTTTAAATAAATTTAAATTAATAGAACTATTTTATAAGATCTTCTAAAATTGTGGTGTGAGTAGATAATTTTAAAAGTTATTTAGTACCACTTTTATTTTTTATTATAATTTTTAGTGTTTATTTTACATTTTTGTTTAAAATAAAAATATATTTCATTGAAATTTATCATAAAAATTTTAAAAAGTATTTATTAAATCTGTTTATTAAATATGAAAATTAATTTATAAATTATATTTATAAAAAATAATATTTTTTGTTAATAATTTTATATTTTAAAAATAAGAAAATAAAAATAAAAATAATAGCAAAAGAAGCCTGATCCCTGATAGATTGGATCCGTAGCTTCGGATTCCGAAGTCAAAAACCGAAACTGTGAGAAGAAATTCCATTTACCAAAGATTAAAAAGAAAAGGAGGAGATTAAAGAACAGAATAAAATTAATGATTGGATGGTGATTTGTGACACTTGTGACATCAATATAAATATCATTTGACACGTGCCCTTTCGGTGTTATGGTAACCGTCCTCCGTCAAGATGGTGAGATTCATTTCAGTTAGTTGCACGCAAAATAGAGAGGGAAAATTGAGTAGTAGTTTCTAGAGAAACAAACAGGAGGAGAGAAAAATCCTCCGATCAAATTCTTCAACATAGCAGTCAGTAGTTTCGGTGAAGAGAAGTGGAGTGAGAATGGGAGCATCATCGTCAAGTGAACGGAAGCCGGCGAACGAAGTGGAGAGTGAAGCAGCTTCCACAGGAGCACTTCCAATGCTTCGAAGTTGCTTTACAAAGCTTGCCGATCCTCAATCGCATGCAATCCCTCTCCAATCTCTTCGGGTAATTGAGCTGTTTCACTCGGTTGGTGGACTCGCATTTTCTGCTTTCTCTTTATTTGACTTGGTTAAGGAACTGAGCTGTTTAATATAATCGAAATTAGCTGGAGGACGGGATTTAAGAAATCTTCCTTTTCTTTTGTGAGTATTAGTTCAAAGACGGCGATATTTAAGGAAATTGAAATAAGGAACTTTCTTTAGTCTTCCAGAATACTGGACAAGTAATGTTCCTCTTGCTGTAAATTTGATTTAAAACTGAAGAGAAAGTTAAGATTATCTTACCTGACTTCGAAAAGTTCTTTTTCTTGACTTCGAAAAGTGCTTCGAAAAGTCTTCTGATGAGATGTGATACGAGTGTTAAAAATCCGATCCATAACTTGCATTTGTGGCACTTTTTCCAATCGCACGAACGTTGTAATCACCGTGTGGAGAAAAAGGGATCAAAGGCTTCCTGTTTAAGTAACTTGTATGTCTACTCTTTATTAGATATCAATAGGGTTGATTTTCGGGAATTTGGCAGGTCGAATTCGACAGATGCAGATGCAGTTGTTACAGAAATTCGAGCAGGAACCCGTTATTTTCTTGTGCTAGTCTGAATTTGCTTTGCTCATTGTTTGTTTTGGATAGCCACCTTTATTTGCAGCAATTGGAGTTCTTTGTAATTCTTGAGTTATACACCGATGCTTTTTTCTGGAATTGTTTCTAATTCTCATTATTTTCAGCAATGCTTTCTCTTAAGCCACGAAGATCTAGTCTGCGAATCACCCAGCACGCCTTCTTACTTTCAAACTTTATTAAGTCATGTGGGAGAATTGTTAGTTGACGAATTTTTTGTCACTGAGAAAGGAGGAGTCCACTGGGTTGAATTTCTCAATGGGTATATCAAATGTTGTGGAAGGATGCCGGCCTCAGTGTCACTACACAAATTGCTGAAAATAGTTGCTACAGTCACCACGAAGTTGGGACTTCCCATGAGATTGGAGTTTGAATCCGGTGATGGTGATGGTAAAGTAAGTGGGTATCTTTTGCCCAATAATGTACTTATTCTTCTCTGGATATGTTGGACAATGCTTTGGAGTTCAAAAACTTCAAAATTTTCAAGAGGAAAACAAATTCTGTGTCTTCCAGATGTTACTCACCTGGTATTATCAGCAGTTGTTTCATGTGCTGAAGTTGGCAGTGAGATAAACTTATGGGACTGCGACATCTCGAGCTTGGAAATTCAACTGCCTGTTGGGAAATTCTTGACATGGGCCTTGCAAACGGTCCCCGGCTTAACAGATTGCTTGAAGGAGTATATCAATGCAAGACTCCAAAGTTTTGTTAGTTCAGTGGTAAGTAATTCAAATGATTTTTTATATGATGTGGTGATAATGTGCTACTAAATTGAAGGCCTTCTATAGCCTCTTTGTGCATTTGTCTTGTCTCTTTCAGGATTGAAGGCTGTGGAATATAGTCTTACATAAGGACCTGATTTCTATCTCTCAAACTTGATGATTTCATTTTTGTCTAATATGATTAGTTTTGAATGTCCAGTTAAAATATACTTTCTTGTGAAATCTTTTCTTGATAAATTGTAGGATGTGTCAGAGCAATCAAGTTCATCAGTTGGAGACATGCCACCTGCAAATGAATTTAGCAATTATATTCTAACACGTGGAAGGGCATGGGGAATATCTCTTTCAATAAGGAGTTCGATAAATGTAGAAATTCTGAAACCATTCTTTCCTGACAGCAAAGATAGAACAGATGATGAACCTCTATATCGGTTTGCCATCTTACCTATTATTTTCATAACCTAAGACTATTCCTGAAATTGTACATGCATGCTTTAGACTGTGCTATAGTGACTTTACACATGTATATGCTTCTTTTGTCACTTGTTTTCTTTTTACTATGCTTGTATTTCAATCTCACAGGTGACATTCAATTTCCTTACTTCTGCATCATGTATTAGTGAGCGTCTGCCCTTTTTATTACTTGGTAGGTCATCTCTTCATGGAAGGGGATTAAACAGATTCTGGTCCAGTGTTGAAGGCTACTATGGACCACTTTTAATACTAGTTGCTGCTACTGCTGGAGAAATCAATGAAAATAACACCAATACGATGAAGTGGATAATTGGTGCACTTACACGTGAGGGTCTAGAAAATAAAGATGCATTTTATGGAAGCTCTGGGAGCCTGTATGCCATAAGTCCAGTATTTCATGTGTTCTCATCATCTGGTATGTAACTTAACAGAGTGAAGATTTCTTTAGTTCTTGATAATCTAACCCTTATTTTGGGATGATGGAATGGGTAGGAGGTCTTGAACTGTTTCTTGTGATGCTTTTTATCCATGCACAGGAAAGGAAAAGAATTTCATTTACACCCACTTGCATCCTACTGGAGTTTATGATCCGCATCCAAAGCCAGTTGGGATTGCATTTGGAGGGACCATTGGCAATGAGAGAATATTTCTCGATGAAGACTTCGCTAGAGTTACAGTTCGCCATCATGCAGTTGACAAAACTTACCAACATGGTTCCCTTCTCCCATGTCAGGTAAAAGTACATTAGCATTGCCATTGGGACTAATAATTCATATTGGCTAAGATGGTACCTGTAAAATTACGTGCTACAGAACTTAAGGAATTGAACTAAGCAGTAGTTGTAAACTGGTGAAACTGCCTCGAGTTTATTTAGCCGTAATGCGATGGTTAGGCTATAGTTTCTACTTAAACAATCTCTCTTGATCGGTCCTTTTTTCTGTATTTGATACCAAAATTTTGTCATGTTTAGTTATCTCTTCATACCTTGTGTACTGCAGCAGGTGCATATATCTATTTCGAATAAAGACTAATTACATGGCCGGTAGGAGTAACCTTCTATAATCATTTATCAGTCAAATTACTATTTTACTCCTATATACATTTTATTATTTAATATAAAAGAAACGATAAAATAATAATTTAACTAGTAAGATGACTATAGAAGGCTATGAATAGCTGGTTATATAATTTTTTCCTTTCAAATATATATATTATATATTTGAAATTTATCGATAGAAATGAGGTGCAGTTATAAGAAGTAAGATCTAAGCTATCTCTAGAGTGTTTCAGATTTCTGAATATGATATGCTGCAGGGCTTTCTGCCCGTTGAAGCCGTAGTTTCAGAGGTTGAAGTTTGGGGATTAGGTGGTAACCGAGCAAAAAAGGTTCAGACTTCATATAAGAGGAGAGAAGAACTATTCACAGAACAGAGACGCAAGGTGATCTACCAAGACAAACTAAGGAATCAGTCAATATATTTTCAAAAGAAGTCCCAAGTAGAAATAATAATTCCCCCATATTGCTCTTTGCAGGTTGACTTGAAAAATTTTGCAAATTGGGAAGATTCTCCTGAGAAGATGATGATGGACATGATGTCTGACCCTAACAAAGTAAGCAGAGAAGACCGCTAAGAGAAGACCGCCAAGGAAATATTGCATGTTGTTTCGTTTCTTATTTCCCTGAGTGGTTTTTTCTTCAACTTTAGTATGATCATGTAAAAGAAAGGAGAATTGGATAAACTTGGCCTCTCCGAACAAAACCCTCGCCCGTTTTCATGTTTGTACAGAAACGTCCAACATACTTCTAATGCCTAATCAAAGGCTGGAGTCTAAACTAGGCGTAACACCATTTACTGAAGTTCTGCCCCAGAGTCGTTTGAAGAACGTTGATCGGTTTATCGCTTTATGATCGATGAAAGAGAGAGAGAGAGAGAGATTCCGCATAAAATTTTAATAAATCTATAGGAATTTAAATTGAATCCATTTATAAAATAGATTGTATTTACAAATTTAGGTTCGGTTATAGTTTAAAACTTTATGAAATATAAATTGCTTTAAAAAATTTTAATTTAGTGATTAATCTTTTAATAAATGATTATATGTTATTAAAAAGT
>JAOXYD010000002.1:1073338-1083385 GCA_028565735.1 Pinacopodium congolense
ATAATTAACAAAACACATAAAGATAAAGTATGCCTTTTATTAATTTAGAAAATCACAATGTCATACATGTAATTACAACCAAAAGATTGGCTGCAAGGGCATAAACTAACATATTTGACATCAATTAGAGAGATTTTCAATTTAATGCTAAAAATGTCCCATTCAATATAAATACATCTTGAATTTTTATTAAAAAAACGTCAGCAAAAAAGATGGAAAATCAAGCACCACCAAAAGTTGACAACCCTAGAAGGACACAGACAGAAGCTGTTTCTTGCCCTTGTCTTCCTTCCAAAAGTTCCAGCTCCGAGACTCGAAAGGTCTCGAAATCCTTTTCCTACAGTGCTGGAGATTATGCTAAGAACTTCGACCATAAATAGAATTTGGACTTTTAGTCTTTAGATGCACGTTAATGGAGCTAACTACGAACGTAAGTCCTCTTCCCCATTCTCTATAATGCATGGATTGTGAACAGTTTATAATTAAAGGCTAGAGTGGCTTACGTTATAGTATGTTGTGATCTAAAGTTCAAACAGTTCAGAGGGAACTCTCCATTCGTAATTCTCTTTATGTCATTACCTTTATAAAGAACAGATATGATAGCTCATGAGCTATGGCCATGTCTGCAACATAATTGAAAAGGAAGGAAAATCCAATGCTATACATTTCTTCTCTTTGTACAACATTATTCTGAATTTTTTTTCTGATTTTTTTTATAAATTGTCGTAGGTTCTCTGGCGTCTTATTTTCTTACAGCAATACCTTCCACACTTCGGAAATCTCCTTTATGATAAAGCTTTTCTAAAGTTATGGAAATTATAATTTATCATTTGTGGTACTGTCTAACTATTGTATAACTTTTTATTTATTGATTTTTCTATAATTTATTTGCGGTATTGTTTTACTATTGTACAACTTAATTTTTATCTATTGATTTTTCTTCTATTCACATTTTCAAATAACAACATATTAAAATAAAAAACTCAAATATTGTATCATTTTTAATAAATTAGATGAAAAAATCAAATATGATAAAAATTGTGTTATAGTCAAATAATATCGTAGTTCTAATTGGTTATTTGGGGAATACGAGAATTAAAATAAAAACCAACATATAAAATATATTTAATCTATTTTCCAATATAGCAAAAATCTTTCATGCTATGCTAGTACTTCAATAAAAAAACTGACTTTTCTTGGTTGCTGGACCTCTTGTACTTGGGCATTATTAGTTTGGGCTTTTTACCATTTTAACTCTAAGATTTTAATTAACATTTAATTCAGATTTTAATGTTTTGGATTGTTCAAATTTTTTTAATATTTTAAAAATATTTAAAAAGAATTCTGAATTAACTTTCGTCAACTAATTTATACATGAGACTTTTTTATTGACTGAAAATTTTTGTAAGCTCACATAACACGTGGCATTTATATATTTTTAAAAATATTATAAATTCCACAAAATGTCATGTGAGATGCTACTTTAAAATAATACGTTTCCCATAAGGGTAGACCAAATGGTTATGCATTGGCAAAGGAAGTGTAAGGTCACATACTCAAAATCAAGATCCACTAACTATGTTATTTTCTCAGTAAAATGACGTTGTTTTGAAGAATAAAATAATAGTTCAAATGGTTTGGTAAGAATGTCTTACCAACTGCCCTATACACAGATTGCTAATGGCCATTATTGAAATTTATTTAAAGTTAGATTATCACATGGCATAGTAATATTGGGCAACTTTTTCAATATGAGTCCCATATATCGTGTGGTATCATTTGATTATTATTCTTGGGCCAAGGGCAAATTATCACATGGCATAGTAACATTGGACAACTTTTCTAATGTAGATCCCATATATCCCGTGACATTTTATGAGATTCACATAATAATTTTGAAAAAAATATGTCATATAACACTATCATGTGATATATGAGACTTACAAAAATTTTAATCGTGTCACGTGTTACGATAGTTGACAGGAATTAGTATGAAGTTCTTTCTGAATGTTTTTAAAATATTACAATTTTTTTGGTAAAAAGTATCTTTTTGACATTAAACTTTTAATTATTATTTAGATCAGATCATAACGTTTCAAAATATTTAGATTAAATTCTAAAAATATAAAAACATTAAAAAAACTTTAACGTTTAAAAAATATTTAAAAACAATCATAATATTGCTAGCGATAGAATTTGATTCAAAGTATTTTTTTGAACGTTTCTAAAATATTATAGTTCTTTTCAGAATTTTTTAAAACGTTATGATTCTTTTTTAATACTATAAAATGATAGGGTCTAACTTAAATGTGAACAAAAACTATAAAGTTAATATGATATTTTTGCCTTTTAAAAAAATATTTTAAAAATATTATAGTTTTTAAATATACTGAAATATTAATATCTAACATGAATATTGATTGAAACTTTATGATTGAATTTGCCATTTTTACCATTGATTATAAGGTACTAAAAATATGTAATCAAGAGAGCTCATCTTTTCTGCTTTGGACCACATAGTCCAAACAACTACAAAGTCGATTTCATTTTTATTCTAAAGACAGAGGAGTACTTCAAGCATATTTAAAATTTTATAAATTTTAATGGTTTGTATTTGTATTTAGAAACTAGCACCATCTTAAAAGTTTAGGGTGTGTTTGGTGTAGTTTATGATTTTTATTTTTTATTTTTAAAAAATATTTAAATTATGTAAGAAAATATGTTTAATTATATTTTGTTTTATTTCTTTATTTATAAAATAGAAATAAAAAATAATAATAGTGTATTTATCTTCTATTGGAAAATAGAATTACAAAACAAGAAGAATAGGATGATATAATTAAATAAAATTTTGTCTTTAAATTTTTTAATTATAGATCTTAACTAAATAAAAATTTTAAAATTTTTATTACAAATCTCAATTAAGTAATTTTATATTTTTTAAAAAATAGAAACTAAAAATAAAAAAATAAAAGCCATGTACTATAATAAAAAATATATAAATACTACACCTCTTAACATGATTTAAATTCTCAAAAATTATTTGTGTGACCTCTATAAAAAAATAAAAAGGTGATATTCGTAAGAACCACTCCATAAATTCATTTATTTAGGTTTTGATTAATTAGGGTTCGTTTGGTATCAATTCTGTTTTTTTTATTAATGCTTTTTATTTTTTCTTTTTGTTTTTGTATTTTTGTTTTTTTTGTTAAAAAATAAAAATACGTTTGGTTAAGATTTGCAGTAAAAAAATATATAACAAAAACCTGTTTGGTAGAAATCAGTAACAAAGAAAACAGAAAACATAAATCTGTTTGGTTGTATCATCCTGTTCTTTTATTTTATTCTTATTACATTATTAAATATTAATACTAAATTTAATTAAATTTCTTTAAATTCACATTTTCATTAGAATAAAAGGTTTAGATAGTTCATATTTAATATAATTAAAGAAAATTAATTATACTTTATATAAGATGAGTCAAAATAGAACATAAAAATTTATATTAGATAATTCTGATTAAATATTAAAAAAAATTCAACAACTAATAACATTTGAGTCATCAATAGTAATACTACATAAAAAAAGAAAAATACATCAATTACAATTATCATTAATATAATCATTCCACATTTGTGTAACAATTTTATCTTGTACTCAAGACATATACCGAAGTTGTGTTGATATAATATTATATTCCACTTGAGAGTTAGTATCTTCATTTATACTTTTAATAATTTCATCTTCAATTTCTGCAAATTGTCAAATAATTTATCAATCTGTCCATACATCCTAATAAAATTATATATAGAAAAATAAACAATAACGATATATCTTTTCTTCTTCATATCATAACTAAGCATGTTTGATACTATGAGAAATCTTACTTTTAAAATCCCAAAACACCATTCAATAACATTTCTCAATGAAGAATGGCTGTAATTAAATAATTCTTGCAGACCTGATGGTCTTCCTCTTTCTCTATAATCTCGCAATTGATATTTCTAACCCCGATATGGTGAGAGAAATTTAGGCATGTTACTGCAGCTAAAGTTCACCAAATAAAACTCACAAAAACATGTAAAAATTATAATATCAACAAAAATAAAAAATAATCGTAATTACTATCTTTTAATTGAAAAATATGTAACACCTTAAGGAGGCTTTGGAAATTGATTCACTGGAGTTGTGAATGTTTCAAATAGAACTTTAGAATCGTATGCAATATCTTCCCATCCAGCCATTACATATGTAAAGCGCATATCAAATGAGCAACAACACATAATATTTTGTGTTGGATCAATTTTTTTACCCCTATATGGTATTTGTTTATTAGTTGGGACATATGCATTGACATGTGTACAATTTATTACTCCAACACAATCCTGAAAAATGAAATGATATTGTCAAAATAAACAACTGAATATAAGGACATAATAAAACCAGTAACAAAATATATAAAAGTAATACCTGAAAATATAGAAAGTATTTTGAATTGTTTTCAATCTCTAGTGGTGTACTAGCAAAGGATGGTGGAATGATAACTTTATTTTGCAAGACGTACCACTGTATATAAGACTTTATAAAAATACTTTGAAATAGTCCAAATCGAATGTTGAAAGTGCTCTGCATTTACTCTAGTTGTTTCACTATGCTCAATTGTCATAAAAAAAATTGCATCATGTTCTTCTACAGTCATTGGTTGGTTTTTAGCCTTCCAATACTTTTTAGGTCATCACATAAATTCAAAAAATTCATTTTTGACATTTTTAAGCACTCATAAATCCTTGTAGGATTTTTATTCAAAAGTTTCAATACCCAATCATAACCTGATAATAAAGAAGTTCTGTATGGTTTCTTGTGTAAATGAAAATTCATTTCTTGTTCCTTTATATGTAAAATAATGAAGGCTTTAATCATTTCTTCATCTGAATCTATATCGAAATCTGATAAGGAAATCATGTATCTACAACATCAAAACATTCATTGATTAATAAGGATTCATATCAAACATTTATAGAAAATATTCATACAAAACATCCACAAAACATTCATTAGTTAATAAAAGATTCATATCAAACATTCATAGAAAATATTCATACAGAACCACCATTAAAATGTTTAAACCATGAAATGGTCCACAACATAAAACTTTCTAAATAAGTGCAAATCCCGGTAACATAACATTAAACTACAGAGACATAACCCAATCCAGATTCCTTGCATTTAGAATCCTTATAAAAATTTTCCTATAATATGGAAAATCATGAAAAGTCTTTACTGCTTTTCCATATTGCATACCCTCAACACCTAATTCTTGTAAGACATCCAAACATTTAACTATTGCATCAATGTCACTCTCTGATGCAGATCCCAACTTTTTCTTAAATAATTCTAACTTCTTCTTAGAATTTTCATTTATTAGAAGCAACACATATGACAATGGAATTGTACTTGGCTTCTTTGCTTTCTTTTTATTTGGAGATTTCCTTCTCTTTGAAGTAGGACCTGCAACTTCTTCTTCTTCTTCTTCATTGATTATAGAGGTTTGTTCATTGGTTTCATGCTCTCCCAAAGTCACTATTTGATGGAGATTTAGTCAACAGATGTGCATATAAGCCTGTTGTAATCGTATCTCTAAAAATTAAATATAAGTATAAAAACTCCTTGCATCCTCTTTTCTTGAATCTATGAGCCATTTTATGCACCTATAATTATGAAAAAATTGTATATAAGAAAAACATTCATAACTGATATTTGCATAAACAAAAATAAATTACCTTAAATAAAATTTTCCAGCATTCATCTGTTGCATTAACTTCACCGGTGTTAAAGTTGTAACCAATTATTGTTTCCTTGAGTAAATTCCCAAATTCTTCCATCTAGCCTTTAATGCATTATTCTTGTTCCTCAACTGGACATCAGTAAAGGTCTTATTGAATTTTTTTTAAAGACCTGTTTTAATATTCTTCCAACTAGACTTGGAAAAAGTAGTAGTAGTTTGATTTCCTTTTTTCACTTTTTCAACCATTAATGAGATTAAATGCTATTCAATTGCATCATTTCACATCCCATCCTTTTCATTTATTTCCACATACGAAGCTTCCATCACTATAAAGTAATCACATAAGCAATAACAACATAACAAGTAATCACACAACTGAAAACAAACAACCCTTTAATTACTAAACCAGTGTCCATTTAGGTATTCATTGGCCAACTCTAATGTTTGCACTGAAATTGTTTTAAACCGCTTTGTAGTTACGATGCAAATCTGAATATAAATATGTAAATCTTACACCTATTTACTCACAAGCTGAAGCATGCTGAGAGTGTGAAAGATGGAAAAATTCTGCAACTAATAGCAAATTAATTAACAAAGCACAAAAGAGGAGAAAAAAAGCCCTAACGATCACTTTTGATGCTTAACAACTACTGGAATCCAAGATGATGGAAACAAAATAATGTTTTGTTAATAATTGATGCAAGATATGACAATACAAGATAGAATGGACAAATATCTTAGTATATTATGGATATGGACCGACCAAACTACAAATCAATTGAATCACAAGCAAAAACTTCCTATAATATGGGTGAAAACCCAACATCAATGCATACACATCCGAATCCTTAACACAATCCCAAAAAAATTAGTAGTATAAAAAACAGAATAAACAGAATTCAAGAACAAAAAACAAACCCAGCATTCAATAGATGAAAATCCTTGACATCCGACTATGGCTTAATTCAGGAACAAAAAACAGAATAAACAGAATTTAGGAACAAAAAAAAAACCCAACAATTTAGTGGATGAAAATCCTTGACATCCAACTATGGCTTAATTCAGGAACAAAAAACAGAATAAACAAAATTCATGAATAAAAAACAAACCAAAAAATTTAGTGGATAAAAATCCTTGACATCCGATTATGGCTTAATTTAGGAAAAAGAAACAAAATAAATAGAATTCAAGAACAAAAAACAAGCTCAGTAATTCAGTGGATGAAAATCCTTGACATCCAAATATGGCTTAATTCAAGAACAAAAAACAAAATAAAAAAACACAGCAGTAGCATCATAGAACCATACAATTAAATGATAGGCAAAAACTTTCTACAATGTGGATGAAAGCCCATCATCAACGCATACACATCTGAATCCTTGACACAAACCCAAAAAATCAGATGACTGTGGCTTAAATCAGGAACAAAAAACAGAATAAACAAGTCAAACAACTGCATCAAAGAACCATACACATCTAAATTCATTTCATAAACCCAAAAAATCGAGATATGTGGCTTAAATCAAGAATAAAAAACAGAATAAACAAGTCAAACAGTACCATGAAAGAGCCATACATATTCGAATCCGTTTCACAAACTCAAAATATCGGGATCTGTGGCTTAAATCAAAAACCAAAAACAAAATAAAAAGAAAGTATGAAATAGGTAAAGAAAATACATAATCGCACTTTAGAGAAATAAGAAAAACCAACGATTGTTGATGTAAAACACTGAAGAGACGAGAAAGTAGCGTGAACGTCGGTGGTTGAGTAGAAAGATTTGCCCAAATGAAGAAGAGATTGAGGAAAAACAGATAAAAGCTGTCAAGATCCATACCTTTGTCGACCACTGGAGCAAGTAGAAAGGAGGAAGGAGGAAGGAACACGAAGGAAGGAGGGAGACGACGGCGAAATCTGTTTTTCTGCTGTTGAGAAATACTTTCTTTGCTGGAGAAATTTGTTTTAAAAACACAGAAACAAAAAATTTCTATTTCTATGTTTTCGTTTTTATTTATTCCATTTCATAAACACAAAAATGAAACTAAACTAAACTAAACACATTTATTTGCATAAGTTTATGTGATTTCATAAATAAAAATAGAAAACAAGAAATATAAAAAGAAAGAAACAGTGCCTTAAGTTTTGTTTTCCTATTTTTCTAAATAAAAAAATCGAAAAAAAACACAAAAATTAATATAAAAACACAAAAATCACAAAAAAACAACAATCCACGACCCATAACCCAACTAAACATATTCTTATTAAAAACCATATCATTATATATGATATACAAGGAATATGCAGGTTATTTAAAAGTGGTGCCACCTAATCCTTTCTATAAACCTAAGAGAGAAACGAGTTCTGAAAACATTTAAAAGTGGTGACATCTAATCTTTTCTGTAAAAAAGAAGCAGCAGATGATCAAAATTAAAAAGAATGGTAACTACATTGAGATTTTGAGCCTTTCAATTTACAACATACAGAAGCTAAACCTTTCAACTTTGCAGATTAATATACACTCTTCTTTACAAATATCATCACTCAAATTACAGCAGGGAAGATACATTGTCTCTCCAGCTCGTGGGTTTCAGGCCAGCAGATGGGGTTAAAAAACTGAGTCCAAAAAACTCCTTAGGGCAATAGCGTGGCTCTATGAAGCCTGCCAATTTTGCAACGAGGATTGCACTCTCCTTTATGTGCTTCATGTCCCTTATCTCAGTCCATAAATGGCACGCCAATTGTAAGCTTCTTTGCTTTGTGTCTAAGTTGATATTCCACTTCTGGTAAAGTTCCTCCCTCTCTTTTTTCCCGAATTTCTTTTGCAATTGCTTCGCCAAGAATTGCCTTTCGCGATTCAGAGCCTTCAAACTGTAGTCACCAAGAAAAGAGATTCAGATTTCTTGTGGGCAATAAAGAAACTTTTTGAGTATAAGAAAGCTTTATTAATTCTAAAAGTTGAATTCACGTCTCTTTCTTTTTAATACAGGACAAGTTGTTTAAGTTAATTCACAATAATTTTTCTCTCACAAATAAAATTTAAACCCACAGCACTTTCTTTTAATTCGGTTCAACTAATTTAGATTTGATACCATTTGTTATATAGATTTTGATGCGGCTGAATTCTAATAAGAGCTAAATGAACATTTATACATAAAGAATACTATATCTCAATTTAAAATTTAAAAAATAAGTTACAAAAACCTGTATTATATATAATTAACTTAAATTTTGATATAGTTTATCATATAGATTTCAATGAGGTCGAATTTAAACCAAATTTAAATGAGAATTTATATATAATCTAAAATTTTAAAATATTAGGTTATGAACCTTTATTATATATAATTTATTTTGACTTTTCGCCTCTTTCTAGCAATTATAAAGGGACGAAGAAATACCTTGTGCCATGCGAGACAATTTGGCCATCTATCAACGCAGTAGTTCCATTAGAAGCTATGTCCTTCAAGAAGTACAATCTTCTGAGCTCAACCTCCATGTATACATTGTCTGATTGATCACCCTTGAAGGTAAGGAAGAAATAGCTTCTATGTACCAATGGCACATTGCATCTGGCCCAAAGTTCAATTATCCTTCTTCTGTACTTCTCAAAATTTCGGGGCCAATCGTTGTGGTGCTGCCTCCCACCACGTACTTGTTCTCTTATTAAGGACAATGTACCTCTCCTTCCTTCACCACTCCCAGGCACCTGCAAATTTTACAGGACTTCAACTGAGTTGGTGAATAGCACCAAACTATGATCCTCAAATTCGTTATGAGAAAATTTGAGCCAATATAACAGTGAATAATGTTAGAAAAAACTGAGAAGCGAGCTTGTGTGGCTTATCATCTCACCAGTATATCACTGCCTGGCATCGTTGGGTTGAATTTGGGCAATTTGTTCACTCCTGAAACACAATCGAGCACACTCGTAGTATCGTCTACATGAATATCTATTTCCTTGACAATTTCTTCTACCACATCAGCATTGCCAAGAGAATTTTGTGAATCTTGTCTACCCATATTTCTTATTTCAGCATCAGGTTCTGTTTCAGGTGGTTTTTCTTCAAAGTCTGTAGATCTTCCAGGGAAGTCCATTTCAGACATAGCAGGTGGAGCCTTCTCATCCTCCTCCTCGTTTCCTGGCCAAAAATCAGTTGGAATAGTCATAAGAACTGATCTCTTGCTTTTGCTTCTAGCCCATGTTAACCTTTTAGAGCTTTGCATAACTTCTTCAGAGGGAGAAGCTTGTCCTAATTGGTCG
>JAOXYD010000002.1:1091852-1102579 GCA_028565735.1 Pinacopodium congolense
CTCCAATTTACAGAACTCAAAAATACAATCTGAAACTCGAAATCTAAGTGTTTGAAGCTTAAGTGTTCAAGGAAGAATAAGAAGAGAGAAGCTAGAGCTTCTCACTCTACAATAATCTGATTCCTAACTAATTGATGTGTGTTATCTGTTGTTTTTAGCTCTATGCAGATTCTGGAAGATCACCCCTCCTTGCCAGAAGACAAGGGAATTAATGGATATCACGCCAAGTTTGAAATCTGTAAGATACCAAGCTGAAATTGTTGACTTAAAGTACAACGGCACCCTGCCACCCTACAACGGCACCCTCTCATGGTGTCGTTATACCCTGATTTCTGGAGAGCTAAACAGCCCCCTGTTCTTCAGCAACGACACCCTCTCCAAGGGGCTGTTAATGGTCAACACAAAGAGGTGTTCTTTGATGTTTTTGCTCCAATCTTCATCATTAAGCTACATTCTGCAAATCAAACATTATAGGGCATCAATTAAACAATTAAACATTGAATTAGGGGTCATAATTCAAAAATTAACCATAAAAATCATATCAATTTGACCCCTATCATTCCTCCATACTCTCCTTTTTTGTGGCTCCATCCCCTTGTATTTTCAGCTATCTTCAATTTGCATTAATTTCCTTTCTTCTTCATTTTGTTTTGCTCTCTGTTTTTTATCCTCTTTCCTTCTTCATCATGGTGGGTGCTCTAGGTCCTTCATATGCTAGCATAGCTATAATTAAACTCAACAACATCATTCATATAATCAAAATATACTTAGATTAGAGAATCATCTAGCTAGTTTGTATTACCTCCATCCTAATGAGAATCCTTCTTTAGTTCTTGTTTCCTTACTTTTAACTAGTTTTAATTACCATTCACAAGTAAGATCCATATGAATGGCATTGTTTTCAAAAAACAAATTCAAGTTCATTAATGGAACTATCATGATGCCATATAGAAAAGACCCCTTATTCGTGTATTGGGAAAGGTGCAATATAATGGCTCTATCATAGCTATTAAGATTAATGTCAAATTCTACAACACAACGTGTAATATGGTTTAATTCAGTAGTAAAGATATGGAGAAGTCTAGAAGGAAGATTTTTCACAAATAGATTCATTTAACAGATTTGAACTATAAGAAAAAATATTCAATTTTAGGCAAAGTACTCTTTCAGTATTAAATAATTATACTCACCTTAAAATGTTATTGGATGATTTTTTTAAACTTTAGATCATGCTTAAATGCAAGTATGAACCACTTGTAATGTTCTGGTTATCATCAAAACCTACTATGAATTGGATTATATTATCAAGTTTCTAAAGATATTAAATAAATCTTTTTTTACTGTAAAATCTCACATTATATTTATGGATCCTTTACTAGGCATCAAAAAATATTTTGCAACAGTTACTCAACATGAAAGGTGGCTAAATAGTTCATTACAGCATTCACTGTCCTCACCAGTTGTTGAACCATAAGTCTTTTATAGAAAAACAGATCACAAAAGAAATTTCCAATAAAACAAGAAATCTATTTGTATATTTTGTGAAAACATTAGTCATATAGAAGTAAAATGTTACCAAAGCATTGTTACCCTTCTAACCTTTCATCAAAAGCTAGATTCCTTTACCCAATCAGAGATAACAATCAAACCAAGTTCAAGGCAATTATTCAAGTTAAAAGTCACCTAAACAACAGTTCTTTAGATATGGACGCCCTTTCACGTGCTAAGGAACTAGCATAAGACCCTCTAAGTTATAGCCTCATTATAGAACAATACTCATAATTAATACAAATTTTATATAAGGAGACTTAAAAGTAAAATATGTCAGTACACCTCAAATTAACATAGTTTCTATTGGTTATATAGATACACTCAAACATGATTCACTTTCTAATTTATGGTCGTCCACACGAATACTTAATTATAGAGCAACAGACCACATTATTTATTACTTATATTTCTTTACAGCCTATAAAATAGTGGATTCTTTAATTGTAAAACTGTTCAATGACCATTTTGTTTCAATCACACATGTTGGAATAGTCAATATTTTTTAACTTACTCTTACCAATGTATTTTTTGTGCCTATATTCTCTTTTAATTTAATTTCAATCAGCAAGCTTACAAGTTCTTATTCTTGCCAATTAATCTTTACACCTTATTCATCTTAAATTCAGGACACCAAATCTATAAAGATGATTGGTTTTGATAAACAAGTCAATGACTTGTATTATCTCCCTCCATCAACTCAAGACCACAACCCCTTTCTTTACCATGATTCTTCACATCAAGACAATTTATGATACAAAAGTCTCTGACATATTTCTAATCAAATACTACAAACTTTGTCTATAGTAGACTCATTAATTACTTTTCAATTCATAAAACAATGTGATATTTGTAATTTTGACAAACAAAGAAAAATACCTTTTCATCCTAATGTTTTTGTTGCAAAATCTTTTTTTAATCTTATACATGTTGATATTTGGGGTCCCTACTACACACCATCTATTCTTTGTTTCAAATTTTTATTAAGTATTGTGAATGATTATAGCAGAATGACTTGGATATATATGATGAAACAAAAATCAGAGACCAGAGAGTTAATTATATCATTTTGCTCTTATGTTGAAAGACAATTTAACAAACAAGTAAAGCGCATTCACAGTGAAAATGGTGTGGAATTTTTATGACAAACTTTACAAAGAAAAGGGAATTTTGTTTGAAATTACATGTGTTAAAACACTACATAAAAATGGAAGAGTTAAAAGAAAGCATTAACATATTTTAAATGTCGTAAGAGCATTGAAAATGGAAGTCAACTTGCTCACAAAATTTTGGGTATATTATGTCGTTTATACAGTTTACCTAATAAACCGTATTATCTTTCTCTCTCTTATTTCACAAATCTCCATACTCTATCTTGTTTGATACTAATCCAAATTTAACCACCCTACAAGTATTTGGTTATCTTTGTTTTACTTCCACTAAAGAAGCAAATAGAAGTAAATTTGATAATAAGGTAAGAAAATGTGTTTTTGTTCGTTTTTTTATCAGTACTAAGGGATACAAGATGTTTGATCTTAATTCTAACCAATTCATCTTGACTGGAGATGTGATATTTTATGGAAACAAGTTCCCAGTCCTTGCCTCACCTATCAACTTAACACTTCCTTTGCCCATATTGCCTACTCATACTAATTTATCATTTGATGACCCCTCAACACCACTCTCTCCCAACTTGCAACCTTCACATTCTCCACATTTCTCTTCTTCTTCTTCATCACCGTCATCCCCATAAAATCCTCCACTTTACTACTCTATAAGATAGTCTAAACCTCCATCTTACCTTACTGATTGTGACTCTCTTTACATCTTATCTTATGTCATCTCCTATGGCCATCTACCCCACAACATTATGTTTTCTCAGTTAGACTCACTTCACTAAAGGAACCTACTACTTACAAATAGGTAGTTCAACACAAAGAATTGAGAGATGCCAAGTAAGTTGAATTAAAAGCTCTACAAGACAATGAAACTTGGGATTTTAAATTCTTACCTCTAGGAAAGGATGCCATTGACTGTAAATGGGTATGTAAGTACAAATTTAATGCTGATGGTAGTCTCTAACAATGCAAAAAGCCAGGTAGTAGCCAAAGGGTTTACTCAGCAAGAGGGCTTGGATTACATGGAAACTTTTTCCCTTATAATGAAAACAATAGCAATCAAACTTTTATTAATACAAACAATAACAAAGAGCTGGTTTTTACATCAACTTGACTTTAATAATGCTTTTTTGGACGGTTACTTATATAAAGAAGCATAAATGAAGCCTCATCTCGATCTTTTTCTTTCATATCCAAACTTGGTTTGTCATCTTAAAAAGAGAATCTACAACTTGAAGTAAGCAAGCTGCTAGTGACATTCTAAGCTTACTTATGTTCACTTTAATCATTCTATGTTCAAAAAGTCTCTCCACAGGAATTTCATCATCCTACTAGTCTATGTTAATGATGTGCTCCTCGCTAGTAACACAATACAACCTATTTAAACGATTAAATAATTATTGGATGACACCTTTAAGATTAAAGACCTCGAACCAGCCTCTTGAGCCTTAAGCTAGCATAATAATCCTTCCGTATCAACCTCTGTCACCGTATATATACACTCAACTTGCTTCATGAAACTGGTTTGTTGCACTCTAAACCAGCTCCTAGTCCCATGGCTTTAAACATCATATTAAACTTCACAGGCGACCCCATCTATGAACCTACATCTTTTCACTACTTAATTGGAAAGCTCATTTATTGAACCATTATAGGACCCAATATCTCCTTTTCCATTCAAAATCTCTCTCAATTCATGAACAATCTAGCGACACTTGTAGGCAGCACATCACTTCCTTCGCTATCTTAAAGGATCTCTAAGTCAGAGACTCTTATTTTGAAGTAACTCACCTCTTTAGCTCCGTGGCTTCTTAGACTTCGACTGGGGTATCTGTCCAGACTCTCACAAATCTATCACCAACTACTATGTTTTCCTCGACTCTTCCTTAATATATTATAAATATAAGAAACAAACCACCATCTCCAAAAGCTCCTTCGAAGCAGAGTACCAAGCACTCGTCACTATCACATTCGAACCGTTGTGGCTTCTGTATCTCCTTAAGGAACTTAATATTAAACACCCTCAACCGAGATACCTTTACTGTGACAACAAATCAGTTATACATATTGCTAAAACCTTATTTTTCATGAACGAGTAAAGCATATCAATATTGATTGCTAATAGTATTGAAATATAATGAATTTTCATATGTATTGTAATGTCATTTCAATTATATTTTTTTGTTTGATTGCTCATTTTATGTTCCTATTGAGTTTATGTGTAGATTTAATGTTGAAATATAAATACAAGATAAAGGAGGAATGAAGTTTACAAGAGAATTGGAGCAAAAACAATTAAAAGGGAGGAGGCTTTTTATAGAAAAGACAAAAAGGAAAGCTTCTAATTGGATAAGGACATGTATCCACTCCATGAAGTTAAAAATAAAAGCTTTCCAATAATATGGAGAAAATGTGATCAAACTTTCCTTAAGAAAGGCTTTGGTGAAAGGGCTTTAAAAAACTAAAAAAAGAAAGCTTTCTAACATTGGAAAACACGCATCCTAATGTAAAATCCTTTTAAGGCTTTTAAGCAAAAACACATTGGAGATAACTCTCTATAAGTATAAGATGCTAGCATTTTAATAGGAGAGGAAAAGAAGCAGAAAAAAACAAAGTAGAAAAAACAAAGCTTGGACAGGTGGCATTAGGAACAAATGAAAAGGACTCACACGCAACCCTAGATAGGATAAAAACAAAAGGAAATATAGGTTATTTATAGCAAAAAAGAAATGCGATTAGAGGAGCCTTCCTTTCAAAAGACAATAGCAACTTTTCCAAGTGAAGGTGGGGACGACTCCAAGCTTGGAGCTCTGCAGGATGTAGCCAATTACATATATTATTCAAGAGGAGAGTTTGCCCTTCAAGGGAGGGCGTGGCTGCATAACCGTTTTAGGAAAAGCTTTCCAAGTAAAGAGAGGATGGCAATGTTTTGGCGGAGCCCTCCTTGGGAAGTCGACTTCAACATGTTTCTTTGGCCATTTTCCTTAGTTTTCATTTTGATTTTTGCCATTGCTCTTCCTTAGATATTCGTTGCTTTCACTAACTTAGTTTGTTTGTTTTTTTTCATTTTCAAATGCTTATGTCCATAGTTTCAAATGCTTTAATATTAGGTGCTTTATTTTAATGCTCTTCTTTAATTTAATACTTTCATAATACTAGGTTGTTTATTTAGAGTCTATAGTTTAATCTCTTGTCATTGTTTATAACTATGTTTATATATATAAATGAATGGTTTGGTCTCTAATTTCCATCATTACTTTCATTAGTTTAAGCTTGGGTTTTTGCCTGTTTTTGATGTTTGTGAATTAGATTTTGTTTGGTAAATGATGTTTATGCATGTTCTTATGATTTCATTCCCTTAATGCTAATGTTTGTTCAATTTAATTATGCTGAAATTTTTATTTAGAGTTTTCATTTTAGTTTAGTTGAATTAAGTTTTAGTTAATTAATTAATAACTTAAGTAATTTATTTTTGTATTAGTTTAAGTATTAAATTATACTTTTCCTTTAATGTTTTAAATTTTTCAACCTTAGTTTAATTTAATTAAGTATGGTTTGTTTTTATTTAGTCTTTGTTTTAGTTAATTTGAATATGTGTGATTAGGTATTTAAGGGCTTAAAGGTATAGGAAGGATGAAAAGATAATCAATTGTGATAATATAGTTTGTTTTAAATTGATTTGGTGTTTTTAGGCTAGGTTGGTTTGGAATCTTAGTTAAATGACATGAACTAGTTATTATCTTTAGGCTTGATCACCCTTTAGGTAATTTTCTAATTTAAATACTAAGATTGAGGATGTGATACATAATTGTCCTTGACAATTTATAAAAATTGCAATAGGTTAGTTTGTTTTATTACGATACTTAACCAACTAGTCTAAGGTTCCATACCTTTAGGTTACACTTTCCGAACTTGTATGTTAGTGGCTTAAGTTAGTTGTTCCTAAGTACCTAATACTTCTCTATTAAATTTAGAAAACTTGTTCTAGGTTATATTTAAAATAAGGGCATTTCTAGAGTTTGTTAGATTTACCTAAATTAGAAGAACTAAGGGTGTGAGTATTTGTTCAAACCTATAGGCTAGCATCATAGTTAAAGCACCTCTTATCTAGATTTAAGGATCAATAGTTATTCTAGAATCTTGTTGATACCTTTAGTCCATTTCTTTGTTATTATTGTTTTTTTATTATGTTTTACTTTGGGTTTGCCTTTTTGTTATTTTTATTGAGTCTTAGTTATATTGGTTTTTTTTGCTTTTAGGGATTTTTGTTTTTTTTCCTGTTTTTCTTTATAATATTAGAAATAGCTGTATCCCCTATTTCCTTGTAGATTCGACCATAATTCATCATGACAACATAGTTAGGTATAGTTAAGTTTATTATTTAATAGTTTGTGACAGACTCATTAATTGCCATATTATTCATGAAAATTTGCAAAAAGGCATCGTCCATCTCCTCCCAGTTTCATCAAGCACTCATCTTGTCAACATCTTCACCAAGGCACTTTTGCACTCACCTTTTCAAGCCCTATTGCTCAAACTAGGTGTCGTTCACAACATCTACTGTTCAGCCTACGGTGATGTGTCACAAGATACCCTAAACTCAACATAATACATTAAGGATCCAGTGTATTAAATATCGTACTGATACTGGTATGAGATTTGTTTTAAAAACGGTATTATATTGGTACCGGTTAATACCGGTACCGTTTCGGATAATTTTTAAAATTACAAATTAGTTATTGAATTTTATAAAATTTGTAAAATAGTCTACAAATGAATTATATTGTGTAATTTTTAATCTAATTTTAAACTTAAAAGAAAAAATAAAAAATATTTCTTTTTTAAAAAATTAATATTTTTTCGGTATCGGTTGATATTTGAACTGATACAAAATTGAAGAATTTCGCATCAGTTTTGGTCGATACCACCAGTACGATATTAAACACGTTGTGAGGACCCCTAACAAAAAGACCTAATATGATTGGGCTTCATCTTATGTTTTTTTTTTCCTTTTTCGAGCCTCAACCAACAACCTATTATGTTATTATACCGGTTTCACAAGTCCAAGCTAATAGTTGGTTCAAGCTTTGGGCTTTAGCTCATTATCTTTAGCTCTTTTCACCCATTTACTTTTTTGTTCCTTATCCTTTACCAGTTACATATTCTTATTTATGTTATATCAAACTTGTTCACAAAAGCCTACAAATAGGTTGTTTTTATTTAATAAAAGATGATGAACCTTTATTACAAAATATGTGTTTTCCATCAAAATTGATTAATGTGTGATATTTTTGAAAAGATATGTTAAGAATTTATTATCAAATGTTTAAACTTATTATCTAAGTTTAAATTATTGAGTTGTTAAATAAATTTTAAATACACAATGTATAAATTAACATTTGTATTTGAAATTTCACAAATATGCATTCATCTGATAAAAAATAATTTATAGATTACAGATGTGCATCACTCGCACAAGAATCTTCTTTTATGTCAAAAATTAGAAATTTTTGTAATCATAGAACTTGTTTTAAATGCTCTTCATAAACTCACAAACGTCAATTTTAGAAAATCATCTCATTTAGTAAGAATCAAATCATGTTAGATATAAAGGTGTGAGGGATAATTATTCATATTAATTTTTAAGATTGGATTTACTAGATCAAATCATCACTCAATGGCATAAAAAAACTTTTAATTAATACTCAACTAATTTTTTATAATGATAATAATTTTAAATATATATCAGTAAATTGTTAAATATATACAGTAGCTACTAACATACATAATATGTAAATTATGTTTATAAATCAATCATTTTTTATTTTTAAATGAATATGCTTTTTTAAAATGTTAAATAAACTAAAACTCATTTATCTAAAATTCAAACTCTAATTTCTTTAGTTAAAAAATTGACAAAAAATGCATTTACTCCATTTATCCATATTCATTCTTATTTTTTAAGCTCAATTTCTTTATTCACGACAGATATAAAAATTTGCTTTTTCGAAAATATAATATAAAATTATCTATTATCACTTATCATTAACTAGTTGGATGGTATATAATATAAAATTAAGACTTGATATTTTTGTTTTATTTATTTTTTTGTGTATTTTTATTAATTTTTAATTTTTAGTTTTAAACTTGATATTTTTGTTCCTTTTTTATTTTTATTTTTATGTTTTTTATTAATTTTTAATTTTTAGTTTTAAACTTGATTTTTTTGTTCCTTTTTTATTTTCATTTTTTTTGCATTTTTATTAATTATTAATTATTAGTTTTTATACAGTTTTTTATTTTATTTTATATTTTTATTTTTAATTTTTATACTATTTTTTAATTTTATATTTAGAAAAAAAAGAAATTAAAAATTTAAACAAACATGCTCTTTAATTGTTATCATTAACTGGCCTATTAGTATATAATATAAAATTAACTGTTATCATTAACTGGCCTATTAGTATATAATATAAAATTAACTGTTATCATTAACTAGCCTATTAGTATAATTATATTGGATCTGTCATTTTTAATACCGTTACCCTTCTCTGGATAATTTAATTACTTTCGCATGACTTGTCACAACTAAGAAAACGATAATCCCACCACTCATTCAAGCTGGTGGTGAGTGAGGCACCACAAACATCTTATCTTTTTATATTTTAATTATTAATTATTAATATTGCTTTATTTTTAATAAATAATTATAATTTAACATTTACATTTATTAAATAAATGCACATTTTTATTAGTTTTAATAAGATAAATTAAACCACATAAAATTTCAATCATCATTACCCTATTTTTAATGATGTGCTGCGTCGTTAAACTAATACATAATTTTAATTAAAGAGCATAAACAGATAAAGAAAGGCCTCTCTTGCTGTCTCTCCTTGCCCTTTATATCTCCAGTAAGCTAACGAAGCCAGCAAAAGACCGCCACAGCTGAGCTATACTTAATAAAAAGTCGTAGTCACATGAATTCATAAATTTATCTACTATTCCCCTAAAAAATCAAGCCCTAACCCTAATTCCTAGTTGAACCAAGATGACTACGAGAGGGAGCAGATCGGAGAAGGTGAAGAGAATTTTCCATCAATTCGACGTTAACCGTGACGGAGGGCTTAATAGAGAGGAAATGGCGGCCCTTGTGGTCGCTGTTAATCCCAGGGTTAAATTCAGCAACGAGCAAATCAATGCAATTCTCAACGAAGTGTTCCGTACTTACGCCGAGTTCATCGACGGCGAGAAAGGTATCACCTACGAGGGTCTGCTGCGAACGTACGATGATGGGGCCGGTGACGTCGACTGTGACTTCGACGCGCTGGAGTTGGAGCTCAATTTGGATGATAATAAAGGGGTTTCCGAGGCTTCGTCGTCGTCAGTAGTGGATGAGAGGGCTATGGAGTCGCAGAAGAAGTAGAGGATAGCCGAGTGGGCTGTTTCGCCCAATCACGGGATTGTTTTTGATGATACGTGGAAACTTGTGGACGATTTGGAGATTTTGGTGAAGAGATTGAAGGCAAAACAAGCGAAAGATGGGAAATTGAAAGGTGATAACTTTGATTCCTATTCTGATGCTGGGTGGTCGAGGGAATTGGGGCCGTCTTCGGAGAACTCTGAAAAGAGGGTGTCTTGGGAAGAGTCGGGGCATGATTATGCTATCTTTGTTAAGGAATTGGGGATTTTGAGGAGCAGAGCTGATGGAGCGAGATCGAGAGAGGAGGCATTTGATGGGCATATGGCAATTGGGAGAGTGTTGTGTGAGCACCAGTTGTTTAAGGAGGCATTGGTTAGTTTCAAGAGAGCTTGCGAGTTGCAGCCTGTGGATGTTAGGCCGCATTTTCGAGCTGGGAATTGTTTGTATGTTCTTGGGAGGTGTAAAGAAGCTAAAGAGGAATTCTTGTTGGCTTTGGAGGCAGCTGAAGCAGCAGGGAATCAATGGGCTTATTTGCTTCCTCAGATATATGTGAACCTTGGCATTGCATTGGAAGGTGAAGGTATGGTTTTAAGTGCTTGTGAATACTATAGAGAAGCTGCTATTCTTTGTCCAACTCA
>JAOXYD010000002.1:1103384-1113765 GCA_028565735.1 Pinacopodium congolense
AGAAGAAAATCAAGGCTAATGGTGCTGCTAATGGAGATAATGCTTTTATATCCGTGGAACTTACCAAATTTAAGACTGTGGATGAGAAAACAACTTTGAGACAGAACTTGGCTGACGCTCTTAAAATCAGGGCTTTTCAGAGGATTACCAGGTTGAGTCGGTGTGATGTTGAGCTTTTGAAGAAGGAAATGAATGAAAATGATGTGCCAGTTTCTTATTCTGGTGTTGGTGTCCCAGAGAAATCCATACGTAAACCAAACCTGGAGGGAATTCTAAGGAAGTTACTTGATTTCTTAAAGCCTGAAACCTTCCAAGGGGCAGTCAAGGCAATAAATGAGAGGATCCTCTCTGTTTTAGATGTGACTGGATCTGGTAGGGTAGATTTGGGAATGTTTTTTGCCATTCTTGCACCCATTTGTGATGGCAGTCCTGATAAGCGAAAGCGAATTACCTTTGATGCACTCGTATGGCGTCCTGTGAATGAAAGCAGTTCACTCATAAGGAAAGCTGATGCTGTTCGTTATATCAAGTTGCTCAGAGCTATTTACGTACCATCTAATGGTGTTAGTGAATTGCTAGAAGCACATGGAGAAGCCGACTCTTCAATGGTATCTGTCAACGACTTTCTTATGATGTTTAATGATCCTGAATGGGGTTTTGGTATCATGTCTACACTTCTTAAGCTTGAAATGGGTGATAGGAATAGACATGAGAACCGTGTTTGCTCAGTTTGCCGCTACCCAATTATAGGGTCCCGATTCAAGGAGGTTAAATCCAATTTTAGTCTATGTAATCAGTGCTACAGTGAGGGAAAGGTTCCTCCTGCTTTCAAGCGGGAGGAATATACATTTAAAGAGTATGGAAATGAGGCGGAAGCAATGAAAGACAAGTGTATGTGGTTTACTATGCAATCTCATAAAGGCTGACGGAATAATTTTAGTTATAGCTATTATCTTCCCTGTTTTATCCATCAAGTATAGTTTTGCAGTGTGAAAAGTATAGCTTTTACTAATGTGTGCAGCCATGCCTTTGTATAATGGATCTGTAAGTTGTATCTTTGACTCCCATTCCCAAGTAGGTTTTCTTCTACATTTTGTACTCTCTTTCTCGGTCCACTTACCCCAAATTTGTCCTTGAAACACTGTATATCACCCTCAGCTTTGATCTTGACCAAAGTGTTGAATAACAAAGGAAGTGCAATTTGTCTATTATTTCCAGATGTGGAAGTTTCTTCCCAAAATTGTTCTATTACACTCTAATGGTTGTATTTAGTGGATTAGGAGCTCAGCTTTGTTTAATTTCTTTTGGTATGATACGGATCTTGTTTCTTCTTGTTGATTATTTACATGTTTACCTTGAAGTGGAGAAATATTATTAATTATGATTGAGGATTAAGACTTGGGTACTTGGAAGGTAGAGGACATGTATCGTAAATGGGAGTTGGATAAAGTGAGATTTTATGGCCTTCATCCTCTTGTCATTGTTTTGGCGATGATGCTTAGGGCATCAGTGAACTTAGAGGGAATTTAAGGGTTGATTGGTTTTGATTTCTGATTTAGATTTCTATTTTGGTTTTTTTAAATATGAAAATTAAGAAATATAATATAAAAATTAAAAAATAGTCTAAAAATAAATTTAATAAAAATACAAAAATTAAAAGTTAAAAGTTAAAACAAAAATTAAATCAAACAGACCTTATCTTGTCATAGTGATTCATTTAAAATATGGTATTGTCGGTAGTGTTACTGTGGAATCGCGAAAACCAATCAACAAATAATTAAAAAACCACAATTTACATCATGAAATATATATTCATGACGAGAGATGAGAGAGAGAATTCAATTCACAAAATTTTGTTTTTTTTTTTTCTCTAAATCTAAAAGGATGTTATCTTTATTTTTTTTGGGGTCTTTTTTAATACTATTATAACGTTGTACACATAAATTTCGAATTTATAATGATAATATACAGAAACATAAATGACATCATTGTTTTTTTATTACAAATCTCATAAAGAATTTTTCAAGTTGTTCTCTTATAATTTTGAGTCAAATCATAATTTAAGGGAATATTTAGTTGAGATTTTATTTTTTATTTTTTAAAATAAAAAATAATGTAAAACTAAAAAAAGAACATACTAATATAACATATAAACTGAAAAAATAATACATAAATTAAAAAAAATAAAAATAAAAATAAAAATAAAAAATGAAAACGAACGTTAAGATCACTTTTATTTTTGATTTTCGTTTCTTGATTTTTAAAATATAAAATTAATAAAAATAATATAAAAATTGAAAAAAACAACATATTCATACAATATAAAAATTTAAAAATAAATAAAAATAATATAAAAATTAATACATATATACAAAAATAAAAATTACAAAAAAAAAGAGAAAAGAAATACCAAATGCTCGGACTAAACTTATCCTAATTTTCTTTGAAATTCAACGCATCAAACAATCTGGATCATAATTTTTAACATGTGCTTAAAAGTTGACGTCAGTGGCTGATAGAAGTTGCTTGAACTCGTAATGTTTGACAAGAAAAAAGTCACAATATTATTAACCATATTTGACCTGTAAAAGTCATGATTTTGTTATATACTTTGACAGATCATGATTAGTACATGTTTCGTTATGGTTTAATGTCAACGAAATCCCATAATCAAGCGAAATTTGCTTTCATTTGGCATCTATAGGAGCGAAAGTAACTGATAGTGGACCACGAATCCAACTGAAAGGCAATAATGGTTCAGCTAAAATGGTCATCTGAAACAGCTTTAACCTTAAAATTTTCAAAGTGAAAATGTACATGTAAAACGATTTAGCTTTAATTAGGTGTGTGAAAGTCATTATGACCGTTTCGTGTCATTTCTTTTTTTAGTTTTTGGTTTTTATATTTTAGTTTTACTTTTAGTTTTTAGATAAAAATAAAATTTTATTTGATTATAATTTCTAATAAAAATTTAAAAACAAAAATTTATTGAGTTTTATAATAAAAAACTGAAAAATAAAATATTATGTCATCTTATTTTTTTATTTTTTAAATTTATTTTCAAAATAGATAAACATATTTTTATTGTTTATTTGGGCACTACTAGCTTATGCTATGTTTACTTGGGTTTTGATTTTTAGTTTTAATTTTTTATTTTTTTTAACACATAAAAAAATGTATTAAATAAACATAAAAATCGAAAAAATACAACAACCACAATAAAAAATTACAATTCACAACCCAACTAAACATCCTCTTATTTTTTAATTTTTTGATTTTTGATTTTTATTTTTGTGTATTTTCATTAGTTTTTATATGTTTTTTGAGTTTTTGTAATGTTTTTTATTTATATATTTTATTTGTATGTTATTTTTTAATTTTCGTATTTAAAAAATAGAAACTAGAAATTAAAACTAAAAACAACACAAAATAACCCCTTTATTTTTATTTACATTTTTTGTTTTTGTAAATAAAGAAACAAATATAATATAGATAAACAAGCTTTCTTCTTTAATTTTTTTATGAAAAATAAAAATCAAAAATCAAAACTATACACCCTACCAAATAGGCCTAAGTAGACTTATTTACACATTCCACACAAAAAAAAGGGAACAGCTTCCTTACCAATTGCCATCATTCTCTGTTTGTTGCAAGCATGATTAAAACCACCCCACATATTCTCTCTCTTGTTATTTTTTGTTTTATTATAATTCATGGTAGAGTTCACCAACAAGCAAGTTACTTTACAAAATAGCAAGCAATCATCAGGACTTGAGGTGTTATAATTCATTTTGTTGCAGATACCACCAACCGAATTGTTGCTTTTTAGAGAAACATGCAAAGATAAGAATGTGATGCCACCAAAGAACAAACAATCGAGTGATACTCTTTCCTATCAATGTAAACATATTAATTTTCTTTGAGGATTTATCATAAAATTTAGGTTTTAAATGTGCTGAGTGAAAAAGCATTGTCATGGACAAGAATAATTCGAATACTGACGTTTACATTTAAATTAAATCATGATGTTTCGTAATATTTAAATTAAATTTTAATATTTTAAAAATATTTAAATAGAATTGATAAAATTAGTAAGAATTAAAGTTTAATTTAAATATTTTTAAATTATTTATAATTTAATTTTAACGTTTTAAAATATTAAATTTTAGTTTAAACTTTTTTAAAAAGTTAAAATTTAATTTAAATGTTCTAAGATGTTATAATCTTAAATTTAGATGTAAATATGAAGATTTAAATTGACTTTTTGATCGTGCTCAAATTTTGAGTTAATTTCGGACATATTTAACAAATGTCAAAGAGGCAACATAAGCTTCACTCTTACTATTTAAGGACAAGACCGTACTATTCAATTAAAATCAACTGGTTAAATAAATCTGACTTTAAAGAATCCATACTACTAGTCTTTTACGAAACGATACCGAAATATGTATTTTGTTTAAATAATAGTTTACCACCAAAATTCAAGCACAATTACCTCCAAATTTGTGGAGAAGTATATAGGACAAATTAAGGAGAAATATGGAGGGATTATATTCTTTACTTTTACCGTAACAATATGCACATTATGTTTTTACAGGATCTTAAACTTACATGATACATTACAAAAAAATACTTCTATTTTCTCAAAAAACAACACAAGTAAACCCATTCAAAATAGCGTTGTTTTGAATTATTATTATTCTTTTTTCTTTATTCAAAATTATCAAAACGATGTATAAAGATATAAATAGTATCGTTGTGTAATGACATTGTCACTTAATTACACTTCATTACATTGCATTCCATTCTACTGTGCTAAACTTTAATATCTATTTAAGATACGTTTGATTCAGTTTTTTATTTTTGTTTGTTTTTATTAATTTTATGTACTTTTTTAATTTTTTGTTATTTTTATATTATTTTTGTTATTTTTATATTATTTTTTTCTAATTTCAATATTTTAAAAAACAAAAACTAAAAATTAAATTTAAAATCTCAATCAAACATGCTCTAAGTCATATATGAATCATGTATATAAAAAAATTCAACAATTACTGGCCATGAGAGGGTATACGAAGTAGTTTAACAAATTGATACTTCGGTCATCAGTTTCGTGACAACCTTAAACAAGAGGTCAGCAGTACACATTTCGTGCATGATTTTAATAATTATGCTGGCATCTTAGTTCAGGAGAAAGGAGGAACGTTTATTGAAGAAGAAGAAGAAGAAGAAGATGATGATGATGATGATGATGGCTTCTGGGATCCTACACCTTTGTCAAAGGGAGGCTATTGGACACCTATTACACTCGAAGAAGAGACTTAAGGAGCTGATGATGAGCTAACTCTCCGGTCTTCAAGCTAGAAAAACTTTAACATCAATCATAGTAGGATATTTTTTATCTATATGTACTAAAAATAGAAGCTAATTGCTTACGGATTATTTTCAGATTTTCATAATTTCAAGAAATTTCTTGTAAAATTCTTTTTTGAGGCTATTCTCAATCCTTCTTTCCAAATGAAATTTGTATTATATTATATGAAGATTACCATCACATTTCTTTATTTTGAATTTACATATTCTTATACATATATTTTAAAAAAATTCAAATTTCCAATTTTAAATGAAAGGACATTACTTTTCATCTAATTCTACTATTTATGAATTTTATCACTTCATCATCACAATACATTATATACTTATTAGATTTCACAATTTTTTTTCAAGTAATTAAAAAAACAACAAAATTTGGAAATCAAGTTATGCGAAAATTTCGATTAGAAAATAGATTATTAGAAAATAGATTATTAAGTTCGTGTATAATTTTATTTCTAAATATTGATCCAATTCATGTTTAGAATAGTTAGATAATTCATTAAAATTAAAAATTAACAATGTTTGAGAATGATTTTTCTAATACTTTTTGTTGTCACGATACAACGAACTTGAAGTAAGTTGAGCTTCCCTATTATAGGATTAAATATACTAAAATTTAACTCTTTTTTTCAAATATTGTTAATTTTTTCTTTTTATTTTTGTTCTAAATTTTTAAATTTTCAATTATGAATAAATAATAACTAACAGAATATAAAAATATAAATTATATAATAATTAAATAATATTATAAATTATATAATAATTTTTTAAAATGTAGTAATTAAAATAAAAAATTAAATTACATAACCTAATTAAATATTCATGGGCCAGAAGTTTTATATCCTGGGTTCGGCCTGGCCCATCCTTGTTAGAACTCTTTGGACTCCCCACTGAATGCAACTTTTGTGTGTTCCACCGGATGTAAAACTAAATTGGATTAACCGGTTCGATTGAATAACCTATTAATAACAACTAAATCGGGTTAGTTTTGAATATAAACCATTTTATATTAAAATTAGTCCATTTAATAACAAACTTGTCCGTTAAAAAGTAAAATCAATTGGTAAACTGAATGTTTTAAATACTATACCAATACTGATATTAAATTTAATTTTGAAATGGTATTGTATTGGTACCGGTCAATATCGGTATCATTTAAGATAATTTTTTAAAATTATAAATTAATCTCTTAATTTTTTAAAACTTATGAATGGTCTTTAAATATATTATGTTATATAATTTTTAACTTAACATTAATTTTGTCGCTAAAAAAACTAATAATAGTATAAATTTAATATAATAATTAATTTATTAATTACTTTAAGATAATTAATAAATTAGTTGTAACTAAAATAAGTTTAGACTCTTTTTTCATTTTTTTTAAAATTATATAAGTTAATGGAATCTTTAATATATTAACTAAATTTAGATTAATTAGAGATTAAAAATAAAAATAAAATTGACTTTCTAATAAAACTAATCATAAATTGATTTATATATAAATAAATAAATAAAAATATTTATTATTACCAAAAATATAAAAAAAAGAAACAAAATTTATTTATGAAACAAAATAAAAAATTAATGTAGTATTTAAGATCTTTTAATAGTATAATATAAAAATATTACAAGTATAAATATAAATCAATAGAACATATAATGTTATTAGCCTAATTTAATATTAATTAAAGACTAAAAAATATTATATATTGACCTTTTAATATAATAGTCAGAAATTAATTTACACATAAAAAATTAAATTAATTCAAGGGATATGTAAATTAATTTTTCTTGCAACTTTTGTTTTTAGTTGTTAAAATGACAATTAACTATAATTAATTCTTATCAACTACAATTGATTACATTTAATTTTAACCTAAATTAATTCGTTCCTATAATTAATGTTTTACCTAAAGATTTTTAATAACCAAAAATTAAATTAAAACCTAATTACTTTGGGAGTTGGGAATTTGGGACGAGCCCGCATTTGGCTAGGGAGAGGAGATTTGGAGTCGTTGTGCAAGAGAGAAGGCTTCTCAACTTCTGATGCTAATGGTGGAGAGAGATGATGGCGGTGAAGAGAAGCCCTAATTGATGATGGTGAAAATCTGAAGACGTCGTGCAAAGTAGAAGGCATCCAGCGCTGGTCGTTAGAATTGGCGCAGTGGAGAAGCTGGTCCGGTAGAGGGAAAGACAGCAGTGAACGGTAAGTAGCAAGCTGCGAAGGCGAGATAGAGTGCGTGAGTCGAGAGAGAGAAAAAAAAAAAACAAAAAGGCAAAGGGAAATGCATTTTGGTATGATTTTTTGTTTTTAGTTTTAGTTTTAGTTTTTATGTATGTGTATTGATTTTTATGTTATTTTTTTAATTTTTGCATTATATTAATTTATTGTCTTTTCAGTTTATACTATTTTTATTAATTTCTGTTTTTTTAATAAAAAATAAAAACTAAAAATAAAAATAAAAATAAACAAGCCTAAGTGTCAACTGGGTTTTGGTTGGAAGGGTTGCCACTGAATTGAAATTTGCAATTTAGTTCTTGGTACGATAACAGAAACACAATACCTACCGCTACCAACCTAAACCGCCGATATTAGCCAATGTTGCTCTCTGGAATGGTAAGTTCCTATGCTATTTCGTTTTCTTATCAGTACGACAGATTTCGACCGGTATCAGTTGAATGAAACTGTATTTTACATCCTAAAACTGATTAATTTAATAATAAATTAGTTAATTAAATGATGAAATCAATCAATTAACTTCAAAAAAATCAAATCAGATATAAATATTATTTTAATTTGTTATCTTGTACAGATTTTATAATAATTTAATATTAATTAAATAAAATTTAAAATTTTTACTTTATTAATTTGATATTCAGTCCAACTTTTAAAATATTAGTTTGATCTGCATCAAAGTGCCTAATGTACTTATTCGCAAAAAGAGATGTTCATGAGGGTGTGGGTCTTTAATTAGATAAGCCCAAAGTTATTGCCGCATCAATTCACTCCTGAACCATGTTCTGAATCCTGGTTAAGCTCATAAACTGGTGATATGCAGAGCCCAAAATGTACGATGAAGTTAATTTGTAATATCTTCATATTTATAAGTTTACTTTCTACTTATTGGAGTCAATTCAACCTGTAAAAAATTACCGATAGTTTAATTTAGTAGTTGAACTTTGAAACTTAATTCAAAAAGTGAACTAGACAAAGATAAAATTTCATATTCTAATTAATTAAAAGACATGTATTTATCTGAGTTTTGGAATCTCAATTTTCATTCTAGATTTTTTAAATATAATGTAAGCATTTGTAACATTGTCATAGTTACTTCACTTTTTTTCTATTAAAAATTATAGATATATAAGAATCGTAAGTTTACCATTTATATACCATTTTTACATACATGACTTCCAACTTGAACCCTCATTTATTACTATCGAATGGACAACTTTATAGACTTATTTTTAAGAATAATGGGTTATCAATCAAAATTATTACAAAATAATTTATGTAAATCAATCTACGTTAAGAATCAAGTAAAAAAAATTAAAGAGAAAAAAATAAATAAAATACATAAATTTTAATGAAATTAAATAACTTGTTGTTACTTATGCCCTAAAAAGTATAATGAATATAATTTTTTATTCTTTGAAACAATAAAGCACATCAGCTTCTTATCAAAATTTAAGATCCGTTTAATTAAAATTTTCCTTTTATTTTCTATTTTTATTTTTTATATTTTAATTAATTTTTGTGTTTTTATTCTATTTTTATTTTCATATAGTATTTATATGTTATTTTTTAATTTTTACTATTTTTTAGTTCTTGTATGTAAAAAAATAAAAATCAAATCAAAACAAGAAATCAAATCAAACAGTCCCTAAATTTATATGTATATTTAAAAACCCCTTTTGTTTTTCCGGATCACAGCAGCCTTAAACTCAACTAAAACGACGCTGTTTCTGTTTCAGACTACCGCTATTCAGTCTTTACTCAAACCCAATTTACAGCAACATGCCGGGATCCGAAGAAGATCAGCGCAGGACTACCTGACATCTAGAGATTTCACACAGTAGACTACCTGTCTCCTTAGGGCTTCTTTAGATGTTTGGTATAATTGTAGTTTTATGTGGTTTGATACAGCTTTTAGTTGTGATTTTTTATTGTTAATATTATATTTTTGTATTAAATTTTGTATATTTTTATAGATTTTTGTGTTGTCTGTCTTGATTTTTGTGCTGTATTATAATATATATATATTTTGATTTTTGTGATATTCTTTATTGATTTTTGTGTTTAAAAAATCTAAAAACCAAATCTGAAAACTGAAGTCGAACCAAACGGGCCTATACACTAATACATAAAAATTGATTTTTGGTTTTTAACATAAAAATCGAAAAAGACAATACACTAATTTATCATAGAAATCGAGAATAAAACATAAAAATTAATATAAATATATTAAAATTACAACTAAAAATCACAACTCATAGCAATACCAAATAATCCTAAATTTTTATTTTTTATTTTTAAAATATAAAATATAATAAATATAAAAAACAATAAAATATAAAAATAGTGTAAATAATAATAATAATAACAATAAAAAAAACATAATGATCTTAAGCTTTTCCGGAAATTGTTGACTTTCATTTTCTTCACCATGCACATTCATTATACCAGAGACCTCGAGCATAGGTGGTGCATGTGAAGAATAATAAAGAAAGAGAATGAATTCGATAAGAGTTTTTGTGGGTTTTTCTTTTTTTAATTCCCTGGACCAGCGACTTCAGCATTACAAGCCTCTCGGCATATTAGGTTATCTACTTCTGACATCACCATACTTTCAGGTATGGAGCACCCTGTTCTTTTTAGCTATATTCAATGGCTTCTAGCTGGAATAAGCTTGCTTATCCAGCCTGTGTCCTTTGTAATTATATAATTTATTGATATCCTATTAATATATTATACACGTATATATGTAGATTCTATTTATTTATA
>JAOXYD010000002.1:1116661-1150509 GCA_028565735.1 Pinacopodium congolense
GTGTTGCTATAGTTTATAACTATTCCATTGCCTTAGTAAAAACTTAAAACAACACTATTATTTTTGTCGTTTAATCAATATAATCTATTGCCTTATACTTATAGTAATGCCACTTTAGATGATGACAAGAAAACTGTTGCATTAGACATAAAGCAATAATAACTTTACTTTAGCAACATTTTTTATGTGTTGCTTAAAGCTGTTTATGCCATAGTGTGAGTTCTAGAGTTCTTGGTGCTCTTGAATGATCTTACTCACAATGATTTCAATACCACATTTAGGTTCTTGCCTGATTTCTACTACCAACTCACAAAAGAGAAAGGTGATAACTTTGGTCCATGTTTTGTATCTGCCACGCCTAGTTCTTTCTATGGTAGATTGTTTGCCACCAAAAGTCTTCACTTTATGAATTCTTCTAATAGTCTCCATTGGCTCTCATAGGCCAGTAGTTGATTTCCTTAAAACAAATAATATGGAGGAAAAAATCATGTCATTTCATGTAGTTTTGAGTTTGCATTTGTTTGTCTAATAAGTAATTTCTTATCTAAACCTACAGTTTTCATCATTGTTTTTGTTCTCTCCAATAGAGTTTAGTTCATCTGCTTTAGTACTCCATTTTGTTGAGAAGCGTATACCGTGTGAACTGCCTTTTAATGCCTTCTTTTTTACAAAATTTATCAAATTCTCTACCAGTAAATTCTTCTCTATTATCTATCTTCAAACACTTGATTTGCTTACCAAATTTGAGTGCCAACCACGCTTTGTAAAATTTAAAGACTAAAAATATATTTGTCTTTCTCTTGATAAGAAACACCAAACATCTCTTAGAATAATCATTAATGAATGATACAAAGAAATTTGCTCCTCCTAAGGACATAACTGATACTTGCCATACATCAAAATGAATTAATTTCGAAATTTCCTTACCTCTAAAATTTGATGTATTAAACTTCAATTGATGCTGCTTACTTACAATGTAATGTTCATAAAAGGGTAGTGATAGCTTTGTGAGACTTCGAAGTAGATTCTTCTTTGCAAGTATCTTTATTCCCTATTCTGATATATGTTCAAGCTTTTTATACCACATCATTATAGATTTTTCACATGGACTAATCACTACAATAGATGATTTCCCTTTTTACAAAGTTTCTCCTTTCAATATATACAGATTCGCAATTATCTTCTCAGTGTTCATAAATAGAAGCGCTCCTTTAATCACCTTTATGATCTTATTTTAAATCTCAAATATGAAACCGAGATTATCTAGCTTTCCTATAGATAATAAATTCTTCTTCAGGCCCTCCAAACGTCTTACTTTGTTAATAATTTGAATTATAACATCATACATTTTTAACTTGATGGTGTTGATTCCAACAATCGTTAGACCTTGATCATTGTGATTGTACACAAATCCCTCAAAGACCGATTCATATTGATAAAACCATTCTCTTCTAGAGGTCATATGAAAAGTAACTGCTGATTCGAGAAGCTATATATTAGCAAATCTTCTCTTTCCTCTAATAGTCGTTGTCGTTTCACAGACCATTGCAATTCTATCATCTGTAGTACTTGCAATGTTTTCTTGAGAGACAAAATCCTTCTTGTTTAGATTCCAATAATCCTTCTTCAAATGACCTTTTTTACTACAATTGTAGCACTTGAAATTCTTCTTATTCCTAAATTTTGATCTACTTTGATTGCGGTTCCCACTTGAACCACGCGACATTGATCTCCCTTTGTCACCATTAGGGCTTCCACTTGTTTCGCACTCGTTAACCTATCTTCTTTACTCTTACACCAAATCTCTTCTTTTAGAACGAAAGCTATAATATCGTTAAAGACTAAAGTGTCTGTATTATTTGTTAAATTAATGATGAGTTGATCATATGAATCTGGTAGACTTTGAAGCAAAGTTCTATACGTTCACTTATCTCTATTGTGTGCTCTAATAATGTGAGTTGAAAAAATAAAGCATTCAAAGTGTTTAGACACTCTATCACTGAAGTAAATTCCGCCATGCGTAAAACATACAACTTTCTCTTTTAAAAAATTTTGTTGTGGTGTGATTTGGCCGCATACAATGTTGTAAGATAACCCCATATTTCTTTCATTGTCTTCTTCTCTTTTATACTGGATAATACTCTATCAACTAGTGCTAGGTGAAAAATGGCTATAACATTCCCATTTATCTTGTTCCACTTTTCATCTATAATCCTAGTTGGCTTTGATTAGTGGTCGTTAAACAATTGCCTTTCTTCAGAATTACCTTTATCTTCAGCTTTCATAATGAGAAATTACCCATGTTGAACTTTTTCGTTTTGTACTTTACCGCCATTAATTATCTTACAATTGCTTTATGAATAGTGCCTTTGATTGGATGAATAATAATCTAACTTATCTTTTAATATGAAAGATTCACTTTTAGTGATAATCATAAAGCATACAATAAGCAGATATATACACCTAAAGTTAGCTCTAATACCACTTTTTGAGAAAAAAATTAAGACTTAAATAGAGTGGGGTTGTAGCTAAAACGAAATTAAAAATAATAAAGATAAAATACATGCATAGATTTTATGTAAAAAACTCCTAAATTAAGGTAAAAATTATAAATAAGGATAAAAGAATTTTACTATTGAAAAAATTAGAGAATTACAAAGAAAAAATTAAACCCACAAAAATATACAGAATATTTTATTTTTTTATTTCTTTTCTCCCTTTTTCTCACATCTCACATCTCTCTCTCTCTTTGCTTGCCTTATCTTTATGCTGTTCCTGCCTATGTTTTGGTCAGTCATTCATTCTTTTTGTCTTAGTACACTAGGTAGGCACCGAAACCTTGACAATAACCACGCATCTCAGTCTCTCCAACTACTATATAATCATGCACATAGTGGCAATTTTCACAAGCTCTTCATACTCACATAGACTTCTCTTAAGAGGTCACAACAAATAGCTGCTTGGAGTAATATTCATTGAAGAAGAAAGAAAGGTGAAAGTAATGCAAGTGCTTCACATGAACAAGGGCGATGGTGAAACTAGTTATGCAAAAAATTCAGCAGTCCAGGTTCAAAGAAGACATTGATCTCTTTTATGCTTATACAAATAAAAAAAAAATCATATTAAACTACCCCATTAACTTTTTGATTTTGTAGAGCAAGATAATATCTGTTGCCAAGCCAATCATGGAGGAATCTGTGAAAGAAATGTTGAGAAGTATTGATATACCATCAAGTATAGGCATTGCAGACTTGGGTTGTTCCTCTGGACCCAATTCATTATCAGTAATCTCTCAGATAATTGATTTTGTATTTGCCCATTGCAAGGATTTGAGTCATCGAGTTCCAGAGTTCTCGGTGTTCTTGAACGATCTTCCTTGCAATGATTTCAATACCATATTTGGTTTATTGCCTGATTTCTACTGCCAACTCAAGAAGGAGAAAGGTGATAACTTTGGTCCATGTTTTGTATCTGCCACGCCTGGTTCTTTCTATGGCCGATTGTTTGCCACCAAAAGTCTCCACTTTGTTCATTCTTCTAATAGCCTCCATTGGCTCTCACAGGTCAGTAGTTGATTTCCTTAAAGAAATAATATGGTGGTAACATCAGAAATACCTATATGGACTTGGATTCTTTTGCAACACAATTTTACCATGAGATTTTCTTTTTCAAACAAAAAGAAACTAAAGTCATTCGTTAGGTGTAAGAGCTTAGGCTTTGAGATGAGTCTTCTGCCACATGTGGTAGTAGAGTTGTTAAAAGTTCTATTCATTCATTTACGGTAGAAAGGACTTTCAGTCCTAAAGAGCCAAGTTTTGTCTTCATCCGTCACGTGGTAAGCATTTGTTTCTTTGGAAAGAATAGTAAATGTCCAGCTCAAAGAACCTCCAAAAAAATGTTAATGGTCCACAATGAATTGGTAAAAGGATTCAAGTCGCTGAAGTCCCTAAGAAGATGGCTCAGCCGATTCTTCAGTAGTCTCTTCACACTTGAACTTTTGGATTCGAGTTCTTGGAATTCTCATAAGACTTCGTGTCAACGACAGATTTTCTTTACGTCATATTCCGTTAATGACCACTTGAGTCGAATTTATCACTTGCTTTCAAGTCATGGATGACTTTAACTTTCATACAAATGGATTCTCTTTACGTCATATTCTAATATTACTGATCAGTTGAGTCGAATATTTTATGTACAAGACTCACAAAGTCTGCACTTGATTAACGAACAGGTTCCACCTGGTCTTGATATCGAAGCTGGCGGGACTATGAACAAGGGAAAGATCTATATATCGAAGAGTAGCCCACAATCTGTGCTGGATGCATATGCATTACAGTTCCAAAAGGATTTTTCAGTGTTTTTAACATCACGTTCAGAGGAAATAGTTCCAGGAGGTTGCATGGTCTTGTCGTTCCTGGGAAGAAGGTCCACTGATCCCGCTTCTGCTGACGCCTGTTACCATTGGGAGCTCTTAGCTCAAGCTTTAATGGTGATAGTTTCCGAGGTAAAACTAAAGCATTTCCCAATGAGTTGACCAAAAAGTACAACCTTCGAACTAACACGTGACTTTCAGGGCCGTCTCGAGGAGGAAAAGGTTGACTCTTTCAACGCCCCGTACTATGCGCCAAGTGTTGAGGAACTAAAGGAGGAGATAGAAAAAGAAGGATCATTTTCCATTGGTCGGATGGAAACATTTGACATAGAGTGGGATGCAGGTGTTGAGCAGGGCATGTACACAAAATCACGTGGCGAGACAGTGACCAAGACAATAAGAGCAGTGGTAGAGTCGATGTTGGAATCTCATTTTGGAAGGGATATTATGGACGAGTTATTTCAGAGGCACGAGGAGCTTGTGGATGACTATTTGTCCAATTGTGCGGCCAAGTATAACAATATAGTTATTTCCCTCGTTAAAAATGAATGCTAAGACTTTTGAATATGTTATACCCAAGTTTGGTTAAAGTGTGTTTAGTAGTGTTAGAGTACGTAAATCCAGTATTAAACATGTATGTGCAATGAAGATACCAATTCTTGGCTTTTATCCTTGTGATCATGGTTCTAGACGACCACTTAAATCGACAAAATCGCTGAATTAGAGTTTATTGACAATTGAATCCAAATTTTCTTATTATTTTTATACATTTAATAAATAAGAAAAGAAGGTCTGATTTCAAACTGTTAAAAAATAATAAACATTGAGTTTTTTTTTTTTTGGATCTAAAGCATTGGTCAGAGTGAGACCCGATAGAGAATTTAGTAGTGTTACAAGATTTTGATGAGACTTAGCAAAAAATTTAGACCAAATTCAAGTGAGTTTATATATAATTAGAGACACTATATTCTAACTCAAAGTATTAAGAAATGCTGCGCAAAAACATGCAACTCTAATATAAGAGTAGTGAATTGTAAAGAATCTAAAAGGATAAGAGAAATCCTTTGAAAACAAAGAAATTTGATTCAATAATTTGGCAAAAGTTGTTATAGAATACAAGGATAGGTATTTATATGAGTTTAAACCCTAAAATCTAATACTATAGGATAGAAACTTCTTTTAAAATCCAAATAAGAGTAAAATAATTAAAAGCATAAATTTCCTAAAAATACACGACTACTTTGAACATTAAAAGTGGATGTTAGGGACTATAATGAGGTCATTGAAAGGGTCGTTAAATTTCTAAAATTTGTTTGGCTAATTTCACAATTTGATTCATAGGCATGACTTTAACTATGACATTTCTCTAGAAGATTACACAACTTACTTCATGGGTGTAGCTCAAGCTGTGACATTTTTGCTTTTTAACGGCGGTTTAACATAGGCATTAATGGTGTCATTGATCTCTTGAGTTTTGTTTTCTAGCTCTGTGTTAGTCTCCTTAATTTATAAAGAACTCGACCTCGAGTTATAATTTAGATAGTCTAACTTTGCAATTTGACAAATAATAAAAAATATTGACGACATTGATAGTTAAACTAATGTTACCCATCCACGAGGGCAATTGAACAATATATGTATTATCATTAATCTTCTTCGTGATCTTAAAAGATCCATATTTCCTTACTCTTAACTTGTAGTGATTTAATCAATTCTGTTATTTCTCCATAATACCATGACATCATCTCCCTCTTTAAACACTTGAACTCTTCGATGTGGGTCTACTTTAACTTTATATTTCACATTAACTGTGTCAAAGCTCTCCTTCACTTCAATTAGTATCTCTTGAGTCTCTTTAGGGAATTTTGAAACACTTGTACTAAACTTAACATCTTCGGGTAATTTAACAAGGTCTAATGCATGATTTGGTACCTTATTATATGTTACAGAGAATAGAGATTGATTTATAGAACTATGGATTATATTGTTCTTGGCAAAATCAATTTGTGCTATAAGGAAATCCCAATTCTTCAATTTATCATGACAAATACACCATAATAAGTTAGCTATCGTCCTATTCACCACCTCAATTTGTTCATCTGTATGTAGATAACTTATATTACTATACTTCAAAGATGAATCGTACATACTTAATAAAGTTCTCCAAAAATGACTCAAGAACTTAGTGTATCAGTAAGATGTAATTAACTTTGGAAGTCCATGAATCTCAACCTCTTTGTAGAATAGTTTGGAAATGGTTGTTGCATCTTTTGTCTTCTTAAATGATAAAAAGTGCGTTGCCTTTGAGAATCTACTAACCACCACAAAAACAGAATCTATACCTCTTTACATTCTTGGTATCCCATCCCAAATATAAAATTTATGGAAAGATCTTCCCAAATGTTATTAGGTACATGCAATGACATATATAATCCAACATTTAATGTGTAACCTTTGCATATTTGCCAAGTCTAGCATCTAGAAATGATAGAGACCACGTCTTTCCTCAGGTTAAGCCAAAAGTACCTCTTAAGTATCTTCTTAAATGTATATTTCCTTAAAGTCATCATTATAGATCCTTTAAGTGCTTGAATCCATCAATTTCTATTGTTAGCATTTTGATCATAGCAACTCTTCTACACAATGCATTTGGCACCACTTATTCTTTCCAGATTTATGAACAAACTTGTAAGGGAACTTGTCTACATAGGTTGATCATCTAATAAGCTTCTTATTCTTCAATTGTTTCTAACTCCCAAGGTATTTCAATACTTGGTGATTAATATATAGAGTAAACTCCTTTTCAATTAAGTAATACTTTAAAATCTTTATAGTTTTTAAAATAACATAGACTTTTTTGTCATATGTGGCTCTCTTCTACCTTGCCTTATTTAGCTTCTCATTGAAGTATGTAATTAGCCTCTTCTTTTGGGATAAGATTGCTCCAATACTTACTTTACTTGCATCGCACTCCACCTCAAACAATTTGTCAAAGTTTGATAAGGTTAGGATGGGTGCTATATATAATTTCTCCTTAGTAATAGCGAACCCCTTTGCTTTTTTATCCTCCCACTTAAACTTCCGTTTCTTTAGACAGTCAGTGATTAGGGTGACAATGATAGTGAAAGTTTTGAAAAAGTTTTATAAAACGTAGACAATCCATTAAATCTCCTTACATCCTCAAACGTTTTTAGGTGGAGGCCAATCTCGAATGGCTTTGACCTTGGCTTCATCCACTCGAATGTCATCCTTTTTATCACAACATATCCAAGGAATAATAGAATCTTTGTTATGAGCACACATTTCTTTAAGTTGGCATATTGCTAGTTCTTTCTTAAGGCCTTAAACACGTCTTAAATACTCCACATGCCTTTTAATAAATTTACTATAGATAAGAAAATCATCAAGATAAATTACCTCAACTTGCATATGAAAGATTGTAACACCTAATTCATAAGGAGCATGAAAGTGCTAAGCACTTTGGGTAGTCTAAATGGCATGAGCACTAATTCATATAAGTTGTCTTGAATGTAGTCTTCCACTTCTCGCCTATCATCACTTTGAAGATCAAATTTAAAAAAAATAACAGCTCCAATCAACTAATCCAATATTTCATTAAACCTTGGAATAGGAAATTTATATACAATGGTGATCTTGTTAATTGTTCTACTCTCAATGCACACCCTCTAACTACTATGTTTCTTCAAAGTGAGTAAAGCTAGTGTTGTATATGGGCTTATACTCTTCCGAATATGGCCTTTACTAATAAACTCCTCTACCTTCTCTCATAAAATCTCATGCTCCTTTGGATTCATCTAGTAGTGAGGTAAATTAGGTAAGCTAATTCCTAGAACTAATTCAATGTTATGTTAGACGTCATGAATAAGTGATAATATATTAGGTAACTCCTCGGGAACCGTATCTTTAAACTCTTCCAAAATAAACTACATTTCATAAGGAACCACAGGATTGGATTTGCTTCCTATGGTATCCTCTCTCTTAGCCAACAATATGTGTGCTTCCTTCATTTCCTTCATTTTACTAAGAAAATTACCCCTATTATTATAGAGTTGTAACAAGGGCTTTTGGTTCTTCTCCTGAGATTTTGCACCTGCTTTGCCCTTGATAGACACTAAGGTGTACTTTACATCATTTTTCACAAACTATAGGTATTTTTGCTTTTTGAATGCATTGCATCCATGTCAAATTACCATGATCTTTTCAAAAAAATCTGATGTGCATCCATCTCCACTAAATCAAAATAATGTTCATTTAACTAATATTTATTTGACATCCTTAATCTACCTATTGCGATGAGGCTTTAGCTGTGGCTCGGTAGTCAACTTTAACTTTCTTACAATGATATCACTTATGATATCCTCTTACCTACCTTCATCTATAATCAAGACTCCCTTGCACTAAACATCTCGTGCAAAATAGTTTATGCCTCTGTAGATTACTGTATTCCTTGTGTAGGAAATATTACGAAGATATTTAAATCGTATTTTAAATATATGCATAATCAGAATATAATCACTTACTTAGATTATGTTGTGTTTCACAAGTTAAAGGACCATTGGAAATTGTCATTCTATTTGTCTCCCATTTTTTCAAAAAAATTATTTTTCAATCTTATTACTTATTACCTATTTTGTTTGAAACTATATATTAAAAATTATAACTACTCTTTTGACAGAAACCATAAACCCATTATAGGTGTTATTGTTTATCAGCCCCCACTCACACGTGATGGGTTATCCAATTGAAACTCAATGATTATTATATTTGTCCAATAATTCGTGTGACCAACATACTGCAAGAGAAAATTGTAATACATTTGTTAGGAATATATGAAATCTCGACGAATAAATAAATCTACAAGTGAATTGAGTATGTTGTACCCTAAATTATTTATTGCATCATTTATTATCTCATTCTACATTTGTATATGCTTTGTATTTGTACTGTCTTTTACATAGAAGGTGAACCCTTTTAAATACTTTATGATGCAAACTTGAATTCATAATGATCTTCCTCGTTTCTCAACCCTTTGAATCAAAATAAGCTTACTTTATATAATGTCTCATTATATTGAATCAAACATGATTTGTAGGTAACATTTTAAGATAACAATCATTAATTTAATTCTTTGAAATTAGAACTAGAGTAAAAAAAAGAGTATTTAAAATTGAGGTTTAAATAGCCTCAAATGGATCGTCATATAATATAAGTTGAGAATATAACTTATATTATCCTTATTGGTCAATAATGCACATATGGTATAATTTATGTATTACATGATTGACAAGAGTGTTTGTATTTTCTTAAATACTATATAGATAATAATTCAGGCATATATAATACCTAATTTGAGGTCACTTATTTACTTATTCGATTCACTTTTCAAAACTTGCATTTGATATATTAAGATAGATTGGGTGAACATTTCATTTCTGAAGAGATATGCCATTACTAATAACTCTCTTTACCCACTGATATACCTCACATCGAAATTTTCATTTTATGCCTTGATCTTTTGTTTTAACATCTAAATTAGTAGTTTAAAACTTGCCTTATCTCTATTCCTACAAAGTAATGGAGATGATGATCTATGTAGGATGGTATTTCATATTTTTCTTATATGCTTCTAATATCTAAAATCGAATATGTAATGCACATTCCATCATTTGTTCTAAAACTAAATATTTAATTCAAAATCAAGTATTCTCACATTCTTTTAGGACTAAATTTTCATATAAAATTCATTAAAAAATAATGATGTTTAAAATTTAATTAAATATATTGCATTAAATAGTTAATGACAAATAAATTAATATCACTAGCATTGTCATATGGGATATTCATTTCTTTTTTTAGCTACTATATCCTGATGACATAATTATGCTTAATGTTTATGACTTTGATGCAATCTTGATATTTGAGCTCTTTACTACTGTCTTTCAATGTGTTTGTCTATACATAACAAAGTGTTTGTGAGATTGCCAATTGTGACTAATCATATGGTATTTACAGAGACTGCCTATTGCTCAATTACTTACTGTTAGCAATTGCAATATTAAAAGGTTTGCAATCTTGCATACATAACTATTCAAGAATTTTTTTAATGTATATGCAGCTTATAATAGCAATAACAATTCATCTTAAATGCTACTTAAAAATTTAACTTCCAAGATTTATGCAACCTTATCTATGCTATTCGTATAAAACATGGTTAATAGTCATTTGATTGATTTACTCGGCAAACCAACACTTGTTCACTAGCTATCATAATGTCTTCTGAATATATCTATAAATTTACACATTTATTGATGGATCTTAAAGCATAAACTTAGTGATCTTTATCAATCATACTAAAATCATATGACATGGTTACTATATAAAGCTTTATATATCACAAAATTTGAGACTATTTTAGACCATATGTTGACGACAACAATCGGAATATGTAATGTTCTTGATCCTTATGAACAAAACCTATTAGTTTTTCTTCATTTTATCTTTCATTTAAGAATGTAGCTTTTTACATGTGTAGCCTTTTACATCAACTTGATGTAAGTTAAAATATATTATGACTCCAAAATTTAGAACTAGTGAAACAAATGTAAACCTCATAACAATTAAGAATGTTTTCTCATATTCAATTTTATGTTGTATAACTACTAAAGCTACATCAGTCTTTAAATTAACATTTGAGAATTTATTTAGGCTTGATGGAAATAAGTGCTTTAGGACACTTAGATAGAACTTGTTGTCATTCATTCTTCTTTTATAACTCACTTATTCATCCTTCACAAAAAGATACTCATAAGTCTATTGTGGAATTTTTAATAATAATTTACCTTCAATGTTAAAAGTATCATCCAGGGACTTATCCACTCACAATATGGGTGCACTTAAAAGATTTTGAGAGAAAAAAATATCTCTCCATTTTTATATTGCTCCTACTCGAATCAGAATGTGGTATAGAGCTTTCATTGGGCTATAGTTATCCTGATTAAAAAACTAATTTATCATCTCCTTAATTGCTTTCATTCGAATGTATCACATCCATTTAATCTCAACTTACAAGATCGTTCTAATTTAGTATATCATATAGAGGTAGGCTTTGAATTATTTTTTTCTTATTTCAGAAAATTATTCTCTAAGAATATGATATCTTGTAACACAAATTCCATTACCAGGTTATTGCCTTACTTTGTTTTGAACAAATAACTTATGGAGCGGTCAAAATATCTATAAAGATATTTAAATTCCCTTTAGGACCCAATTTCCCAGACTAATGAAAGGTATTGAGTAGGTAATACTTTCTTTAGAATTCAAATGTAATAAGTCGAGTCTTTTACCTATCTATAACTAATATGGTGTTTAATGATTAATTTGAGAGGCATAAAGGTAAAATATATTTGATCATTAGTGACATATCATCCCAACAGGTGCTAATCAAACTTTTCTTATATCATTAGAGATTTTACTATTTTTAAAAGAGTTATAGTTCTCCTCTTTTCATCACCAACTACTTGATATTTTTATGGAATAATCAATTGTTCATCCTTTCAATTTTCATTATATGAGCTCTTGAATTGATCAAACAAGTATACTAAAGATCACTTATCCTTGATTAGTTCTTGAAGTCATTATATGCTTTATCTCACTGATTTTCATCGAAAAGTGTAAACTTTTAGAAAAAATATAATGCTTTGAATTATAAGAAATCAAGTAGATATGAAAAAATTAATTATAGTCATTTATAATGGTGGTGGAATAATTACATATATACCACAAACATCACATTCATTTTTTCCATAGATATTATGATGAATTAACTGTAATTAATTAACAAATCTTTGTACCGTGTAAAATGGTTTATTATGTAATTTTTATTGGTTAGACTATGGTCATAAGTAGATAATTATATGTTATGTAGGCAATCAAAAATATGCCCATTTTATTAGTTGACTTATTATATTTTTATCTAATATGATTAAGCTTAATAACACCATCAATTGGTATTGATTTCACAAGTGCTAGATAAGGTGGTGATGAAGCAAAAAATATGCTCAACCATCATCTAATATAAAATCATGAGTATGATTATTTCAAGAGCCTTACTATTTTTCACCATAGAAATTGATAGAAAAGTTTAGATTGCCATAAAAGGCAAGATAATAAACATGAGCTTTCTTCTTATGATGTCCCTTTCCCTTTTCTTGAATCGATTACCCTTAGCATCACTTGAAAAAAATCCTAAGAACTAAGAAAGACTTTCTTTCTATATTTTACTTAGACTCACCATAGACCTTCCTTGTTTTATTTACATCCTTTTACGAATATGTCTCAAGCATATAGTCTTTACTATATGGCGCAAAAGTCTTAAAACATCTATTATAGGTGCCTCATAGGAACCTTGATTTTTGTAGCTTGAATGCCATTTCATATATTACATAATCTAGAGGAAAACAATGTGTAAAAATTCACTTGTTTTATATTTGAAAAGATATGATTAACATCCTTTATTTCTCTAACTATATTTGACATTTACTCCAAATGCCTCAGTTTTAAATGCATTATCATCAAATTTTTATTTTTTGATTATATTTTGATTTATTATTTTTTATATGTCAAAATTTAATAGTCAATGAATGAGTAACCATAAGTCAACCAATGAGAGATTTCAAGTGAAACTCTATTATGAACCACATGCTTTAAACATGATCATATTTCCATAATTCACATATAACAAAAATTATTTATATTACGTAAATCATGAAATTTTACAATCAATATAGATCATGTGCCCCACTATCTTTCTATATTGAGTCACGGTGTTTCTCTTAGGAATTATTATGATTTCATATAGTAAGTTAAAAGCCTTAAACTATTCCCATGGATATTGGATTTTCAAAATCCAAAATTCTTAAATTGTCATCATCCCAGTTTTTACCTTAAGTGAAATTTTCAATAAGATTTTTTGAATAGAGTAGTCATTGTTCTCAAATAAATATTCTCCTCAATGATAAGTTCACTAGGTCATTATTGTGATTCATAATAATTTGATATAACAATCTAAATAAAAACTCTAATTATTTTCACAATTACTTATAAAATCAAAGGGTCACTAAATTTCTAATCATCGTCCATATAATAATTTATCACCAATGAATCATTCTATTTAGGCGTCTATATTTATTCATATCTTAAAAATGATATATATAACATATATATGAACTAACAAAGAATTGAAATGTTAATGTATTTCAATAATAAATAATATCCATTAATTATCAGTTGTGCTTCAAATAATTAACAATTTGAAATGTATTAAGCATAAAAAAACTCATCTCTTATCTTATGGCATGCAATCACCCTAATAATGTTAAACATTAAACTATTATGAAACATGCTCTTAAATACTTCCCTCCTTTTATGCTCTACTAAAAATATTTGTACCATTATAAAAGTTGGGTTTCATTAATTAACATCCTATATTCTCATAAAAAAAACCCTTCCTCTACAGGCAATAATGTCCTATACAATTTATAAATGTATCCAAATTAATCAGTGAAGCCATTATAAATCAAATATCTAAGTTCATTTATTATTGCATAGACATTTGATACACGAGTCTTTAGGTCTTAATTTAGTGGCATAAAACTATCTTCTAGCTTTCTCACTAAGTTAATGGTGTGTAGTCTTCTTTCAGACATGTATCTTACTATTGGCCTTCTCATTTTCAAGATATTTTTTAAAACCCATCCCAAGAGGTTATGCATCATTATAATGTTTAAATAAATATATTATATGAATAAAATAGCCATTAAGTAACTTATTACTAGAACGTATGCCTTTAAAATAAACAAAGTATTTGATTTGGAGAACTTCTTTAATAGATAAATTATTGCATATGAGGGTGATCAAGTAAATAAATTATTTGATGCATGGTATTATCAGATAAATCATATTATTTGATAAACAGAGTGTACAATATCTCATGTAAGCATGAAAGTATAAAAAATTTATAAAGAGTAACTAGGTAACTTAAACTTATTTCTTTTTTTAGTTAGAAAAATCATTTTTAATTTTTAATTATATATATAATATCTCAATTCGAGAAAGAAAAAGGTCTCTTAGTTCAATTTGGTAGAATATAAGTTATTTCCTAGATTCGAATTTTGATCAAAACTTTATTTCTTAAAAGGATTATATTTGAAATAGACCACAGTAAATTACCTTCTAGAGAGAAGTTCACGACCCATAGGCTTTTCTTTTTTGTCTATCTTACTTCCTTTTTCATTTTTATAATTAAGTCAATTTTTTTTTTGAATTTATAAAAATAATTCAAATAAATCTATGTTGATTCGACATTAAAAATATATTGATTACCCTTTTGTTGAAGGTCATTCGAAATTTTCTTGGGAGTTTGGCATGGGTTTAGAGACATTTTGATTACTTACTCGCGTATGTATGAGCGTAAGCTAGTGATTTTTAGCTATTGGACTTGAACTTCGGTGAGAACTTCTCTTAAAGTAATTAGTAGCCTTAAATGACACTTTAGAGGGGGGTGAATTAAGTTCTTAAAAAATTCTATAATGATGAAATCTTAAGTTTACCTACTTTTGCAGAAACTGATTGCAGAAACAGGTAACAATGAAAGCAATGGATAAAATCAATTTAATATACTCAAATTCACATACAAATAACTTTAATATTCAATAAAAATATAAAAATGTTTTATTAGTTAACTAATAATATAAACACAATTAAATTAAAATAATTGAGTAAATATAAAAGAGTAGGAAGAAGAGAGACAAACTGATTTGTATTAGTTTAAAGATATCTACTTTCTCCTACTTCTAGTCCCTAACAAAAATTTATTGAGATTTTACACTATAATAAAAATAATAACATAAGAAATAAAATCTTTTTTTTTAGGTTCAAGAATAACCTTTTCAATCTTTTTTTAAATACTTAAGGATAACATTTTCCTCACAACTATTTCACCTCTCAAATATTCACTTGAATGGAATTTCACTTAAGAATAAATTAAGGTGTTTAAAGGTCAAAAACAACTTTTGATGAATGTAAAAATGTACTTAAAATACTCATAACTATCAACTCAAAGTCTCAACTCAAACTCACAGACAAAACACTTCTTAATGCTCGAAACACTTAAATGATTGATTTCTCAATTCTTGTATAATGAAAAACAATGCAAAACAACCTATTTATAATCCTATGATGCCAAACTATCTGTTACACATTGATCTAGAATAATCTATGGCATTAAACACATGTTATCATTGTAAAATAGACATTTAAACATGATTTACACCCTTCAATAGTGGTTTTTTTATGATCAATAACGTCGTTAATAGTACTGTGCATAGCCGTTGATAGCTAAATTAAGGATTGAAATATGGGTTATCAATGGTGCCATTTTACTTCTCCAGAACTGTCGTTGATCTTCCAAAAACACTCATAAGCTTATCCAAAGTAATTACAAACAATCATAAATTAAATTCCAACATTATATACACTTTCTAAACTCACAAACACATCTAAAACCTTCATAAAACATTTTTAACTCATCAATAGGATTATTGGAAATATTTCACACAAAACTCTTCTTAATTATGCAATCTATATGCATATTCTAAATTATGAATATGTTATGCATGAATGATCCTTATCAAAACACTAAAATGAACTAAGTAAAATTTAAAATAAAGATTACAAATATTAACATATATAAATACTATTTTGATCTTCTAAAAACTTGAGCCTCCATCATTTTTCCATAAGCTCTTCCTTGATTCCAATACTTTATATCCATGTTCTTCTATACTTCATCTTAAATACCTATTTTTTAAACTCTTAAAATACAATAAAATATTAGTCCAAATGATGATTTGTCATTATTAAAACAAGTTAAACCTCCCATTGGTTCAATAATCTCACTCTTTTTTATGATGAAAAAACCATTTGATGTTATATTCTTCAAACAACCACACATCATTTCAAAATATTAAACAGTACCACATTTTTTTATGATGACAAAATTATGTGATATTATACATTGCAAACATAATTCATTTCAGAATATTCAAAAATACCACACGGTCATCATATTTTTGTATAAACTAAAGACTTCATATTTTTGTATAAAAGTATCATAAGTATCAATTCCTTCAAAGTAGCTAACTCATCTTAAATTTATCATAATCATAGAGTTCTTTGAAAAAAAAGATAATTTCAACTACACAAATTAAAAAACATTCAAAAAATAAATTGGTAAACTCTCCCCAAAATCATGTATTAAAATTTTAAAAATTGCCACTACCCCCTTAATAAGATAGAATATCATATATATATCTCTCTCCCTTTTTGAAATCATTAAAAAAAGTAAAAATAAACATGTATCGATCTTTAAACAACACAAATTCTTAAAAAAATGATAAATAAGCATTAACAATAAAAAAGAACTACCATCTATTATGCCTAGTTCTTTTATAAATTTGAACTAGTTTTTAAAAATCCTAGCTTTACTTAAAATTATGAAGGAATTATTATAACACATTAACCTCATAATAAAAAATATTTCAAAAACATGAAACTCCCTCTTTCATAATTTTTTTTTTCAAAAAGATGCATCACTCCTCATTTCACAAAACAACCTAAAGCAAGTTTCTAACACAACTCAATTTCTTATTGGAAATTCAAACAATTTAATTTCATGATTAAACATCTCAATAATTAAAAAATAATATTTCGCAACCAAAATTTTCAACTATTAATGGTAAAATCAAGGCTATGGATAAAAGTCATCAAATGTCATCGAGGCCTATTTTGAAAATTCAAAAATCATCAAATTCTTTACGTATTACAAAAATCATGCATTTTTTATTAGGAAAGGTTAACTCCCCCTAAGTGAAACCGATTTGGAGATTTAAAAACATAACCAAAAGTTTACATGCATAATCTAAATGCTAAGTCATGAGCTTTTCAAAAGAAAACAAACTTTAAGGGATTAAAAAATATACATGATATCTAAAATTCTTAATGCAATATGAAATTATCAAAATTATCAAATAATTTTGCAAGGAAAAAATCTTCTATCAAAAGATCAAGGCTCTCCCTTAATAAAAGTAATGCAAATTTTAAAAACATAAGAGGGAAGATAAAAAATTATGAATTTTTTAATAGGTTCCAAATATCTCTACATACTTCCTTATGCAATTTGTAATGTATAATCAACATGTCATCCATAAACATCTTGGCAATTAATAAGCACTTTAAGAAAAAACTAAACATCAAGCAATAACTTCATCACTAAATTTATTCATAATCAGTCTAATCACGTTTAGGCAATAACTTTATCACTAAATTTATTCTTAATCAATCCAATCATGTTTATTTTATTTTAAGAATGGAATCAAGGTGTACCTCCTTTATCACCCATCATCAAATATCTTGAATTTTTCTTCCTTTGTTTAACAATGCATCTTAGTGGTTTTCATCTTTTTATACTCTTGAAGATACCCTTGAATACCTACAAAAACAAGAACAATGCATCTTTAGTACCGAAATCATCTTGAATCCTTGAATGTTAATGACATACCTATATTAAATATATGATGAAAGATTTATATCCTTAATTCTATCATAACAAAAATAAGCTAAATGTCCTTAATAGCCATAATAGTTGCAAAATAAAGTGCTTGTGTTATATATGAACTCCTATAAGCATTGCAAGATCATGGATAAAAATTTAGCCTAGATTGAGAACATTAATTTCTATCATTAAACCTTTGATGAGTAAATCTTCTAGGACTAATCCTATGACTATACATGAATGCATAATATCTTTCCCTAGGTTGTGGTCTACTAGATAAAGCATTTGAACAAAAGACCTAGGTGGAGATTCATTTTCTAAATTCTTTCCTTTAACAAAAATTGTCTTGCTATAAGATGGTCCATTTTTATTACTATAGTCTAAACCATATTTAACATTGGTCAATTTTTAGGCACTAGCATATTCTCTAATTTCCCTTTACCTTTCGTAAATTTTACAAGTGATTCTGTAAGGTTTTCTACTTTTTTTAATGACATGTTTTCATTTACTAAGCTATCATTATCTTATTGATTGATTTTGATTCTTACATAAGTCTTTCATTCTTTAATTTACACTCCTCTAACTCCTCTAAAGATTTATTATGTCTAATATGTAACTCTTTCTTCTTTCTAATCAATTCTTTTATATGCTATAACACTTCTTCGTAAGAATATTCAACTTTACATTCATTTTCACTAGTATTAGAATAAGAAGAACTGACCATGTCGTGTGCCATGCAATAAATGTTAGACATATCTTCTTCTTTTTCAGAGTTGCTTGATTCAGTCCATATGGCCTTCAACGCTTTTTCCTTCTTTAATTCTTTCTTTTCTCTCTTTTCCTTCTTCTCCTTCCTTTTTTTTTTTCTTTTTTCCTTCTTCTCTTCTTCTTCTTCTTCTTCTTCTTCTTCTTCTTCTTAAACATGGGAGCATTGCATCCTCAAATGATCTTTTCTACCATATTAAAAGCACATTATGTTAGCTAATTTATTTTTAAAGAAATACTTACCTTTTCTACATATAGATGCCTTCCTCATAAATCTCTTTAATATTCTTATAATAAGGGCAAGTTCTCATTTTCACTTTCAAATGAGCATTCTTCATTTTCACTTTCAAATGAGGATTCTTTATTTTCACTTTCCTCCTTTCTTGTAACCTTAAATGCTATATTCCTCCTTTTGAACACAGCTTGCTTTTCTTGAATCTCCCTCGTCCTCATCTCATACATTAATAGTAAGTCAATAAGTTCGTCGAGGGGGAGAACGTTAAGGTCCTTCGCTTTTTAAATTGTGGTCACTTTAGCTTTCCTTGACTTCAATAAAGACCTGAGGATCTTCCTAACAAGCTTAATATTTAAATAGTTCTTACCTAGACCCTTTAAAGAATTAACGATATTAAGAACACGAGCATATATAATAGAGATATCTTCATCATGTAACATTGAAAAAGTTAGTATTAATGAGTAAGCATGCTATTTTTACTCTCTTTTACTTGATTTATACCTTCGTGTATGATTTTTAATGTGCCAATTTTTGTGCACAATTTTACACATAAAAATTCTATTAAATTTAGTCATACTTAGAGTACAATACTAATTATACATAGCTTTGCTATTTAAAAAAGCTAATTTCCTTTCATCTTTATCCTACTCTAATTCTTTCTTAAGCACTAATTCATTTCCTACAAGATTGATCAGGATAGAGGTCTTTTGTGAAACAATCAATCATAATTCTACACTTTTTTCCATCAAATAACATCTCATCCTAATTTTCCAATATAGATAATTGTTTCCTGCAAAGATGGGTGCTCTATGTATATTTTATCCTTCTAAATAAGTTAAGAGTAAAGGTGTTCATCATATGTACTATATAATCTTTCCACACAAATTTGTTAAAATTTCACCTATATGAGACTTATGCTCTGATACCAATTGTTAGACTTGGATGACACTTAAGAGAAGGGTGGATTAGGTTCTTAAAAAATTCTATAGTGACAAAATCCTAAGTTCACCTACTTTTGTGGAAACTGATCGCGAAAATAAGTAACAATAAACACAATGAATAAGTTCAATTCAACATACACAAATTCACAAATAAATAACTTGGATATTCAATAAAATATAAACAAGATTTAATGAGTTAAAAAATAATATAAACATAAACGAATTAAAATAATTGCATAAATGTAAAAGAGTAGAGAGAAAAGAGATAAACAGATTTATACTAGTTCAGAGAGATCTACTTTCTCCTACATCTAGTCCTTAACAAAACCTTGTTGAAAATTTTCACTATAATAGAAAGAATAATGTAAGAAATACAATCATTTTTCTAGGTTTAAGGATAACCTTTATCCTTTTTTAATGGTTTAAGGATGATTTTTTCCTCACAACTATTCTATCCCTTAAATACATACTTGAAAGGAAATTCACTTAAGAACAAACTAGTGTATTTATAGCCTTAAAAAAATCTTTTGATGAATACAAAAACGTAATCAAAATACTCATAAATATCAACTCAAAGCCTCAATTATAACTCACACTTAAAACACTTCTTAATGCTTAAAAAACTTGAATGATTGATTTTTTAACTTTTGGATGATGAAAAACAATGCAAAACAATCCATTTATAGTCTTGGGATGTCAAATTATCTGTTGAAAATTGATATGGATTAATCCATAGCATTAAACACTTGTTATTGTTATAAAATAGCCGTTGTAGCATGATTTACACCCTTCAACAACAATTTCTTTAACGATCAATGACACCGTTAATAGTACTATTCACTGTCATTGATAGCTAAATCAGAGACTTAAACATGGATTATCAAGGGTATCATTTTACTCCTACAAAACTACCCTTAATCTCCCAAAAACACATATAAACTTATCCAAAGTAATTCTAAACAATCATAAATCAAATTCCAACATTATAAACACTTTCTAAACACACAAATACATTGTAAACCTTCCCAAAAATATTTTTAACTCATCAAGAGGATTATTGAAATATTTCACATAAAATTTATCTTGATTACGTAACTTATATGCATATTCTAAATTATGAATGTGTTATACTTAAATGAACCTCATCAAAACACCAAAATGAACCAAGTAAATTTTACAATAAAAAATTACAAACATTAAACTATATAAATATTATTTTTATCTTTCAAAAACTTAAGCCTCAGTCAATTCACCATAAGTTATTTATTGATTCCAAGACTTTATATCTAAGTTCTTCCATACTTCATCTTAAGCATCTATCTTTCAAACAATTAAAAATGCAATAAAATATTAGTCTAAATGAAATTTTGCCATCATCAAATCAAGCTAAACCTCCCTTAGTTCAACACAAATTTTGTTCACCTAAAACAATTTGATTTACCTTTATTAGAAAACATATTTTTAATTTTATTTAAATTATAAAACACTTTTCTAAAATTAATTTATTTTCATTAGAAAAGTAAATTTTAATTTTATTTTAATTAGAAACACATTTCTGATTATTATCTGACTAAACGAATTAGGTTTCTAATTAGAAAACTAATTTCTAATTTTATTCTAATTTATAAATTTATTTCTTATCATTATTCAACTAAACTAATTAGTCTTGTTTAATTAAACAATTTTAATTCTATTAGAAACTTATTTCTAAATTGTTAATGAACTAATCAACTTAAGACATTTGGACTCATTTCTAATTCTTTGTACAATTAGAAACTTATTTCTAATTTATTTCTCAATTTCTTTTAATTAGAAAACTTATTTTTTTAATGTTATTTTACATTCTTACAAATTAAGAAGAAGACCATTAAGTCTAATTAAAACTAAAGGGCCTAAGTCCCTAATCTTGACATAAACAAATTAAAAGAGTTCATAAAAGAGATCTAACTCATGAAAGTCCAATTCCAAAACAAATACCAAAGAGTAATATCTAGTCCATAGTAAGAAAATAATTTCAAAAACTAAGGCAAGCAAAGGAGAGCTAAATCCAATCCAACTTATAAATTCAAACCCAAATATAAATCAAATGAATTCATTAAAAAGTAACCCATAAGAGTATGGCTATAAAAAAAATATGGAATTGATGGTTGTATGCTAATCCAAGGATATCCCTGAGCCAAACCTCACAATTATGTGCTCATTTAATAGAATGGGCTTACTTCTTATGATGCTAAAACTTTAAAATATCAATAAAACAACTATGCCCACATTATAACAAAGAAGAAGGAAGCATCCCATAATTTCTAGAAATGGGTTACAAGCTCCATGATACTCCATGACAATGTGGTCCATCATGGAGTCTTATTCCATGATTAAGTTGGACCATGGAAACCAATACTTTAAACCTTTTTTTTAAACTCCCATGGAAAATGTCATTCCCATTCTTTGTTAAACTACCATTAATTCCATTCCCAAATGAAAGGAGCCATGTTTTACGCTCTCCCATCTTATTTTTAGGAAATCATAAAACCACTTGTACTATTCTTCCCCTAAAGAAAAATAGCTAATGACAAGTTATACCTTAATATATTGTGTTGGGATCAAACTTTGAGATTAATCAACATAGGAAGAGAATGGCTGTAGCATAACAAAACAATAAACAATAAAAATAAGGATAAATAAAAATATAACTTTAAGGCTAAATCTCCTCTAAGACTATCTTATTGTTTTTCTCATATGTGAGTTCTCAGGTTTACTCAAAATAGAACATCACAATAATAAAATTATATCTTTAGATTAAAAGGATCATGTTCATCTTTATCCTTTCATTTTGTAAATATCTCTTGTAAACATATCTAATAGAATAATAAAACATATTAAAACTGTACTCAAACACTATTTTTAGGAAATATCATGAAGATATTTGGATTGTATTTAAAATATATGTATATCATAATATAATCACTTACTTGAATCATATTGTGTTTCATAGGTTAAAGGAATCTTGAAAATTGCATTCAATTTGTCTCTCTCTTTTTATTTATCACCTTTCATAAGATCATCATTCTTCAAATTATACCCACAAAGGCATATTTATCATCTTTTTCTTGCTGCTCACAATCATCCCCTCCGGTGTACATACTTCCTCTTCTTCTTCTTCATTATGTCTTTCAACCACGCTCGCCCTCTCCTCTTTAGATATTCATTTTATTTGTGTCCTAGTTCATTACATTTGTAATACTTTAGTGGGGTAAGTTTGATATAGGGATTAACTGGTTTAGGAGCTATAAGGCTGCTTTACTAGAGCTCTTACTAGTAATGTTGCTCTCACCAATATTGCTACACATCAGGGTGACATTTGCTACCTCCTTCCCCTTATCACCTAAAATCTTCTAGCCTATATAACATTTAAACTCCTTTGGCCTCTCATTTAATAAGGACTCCGCCTTCATGACTAGATTTCTCGCATCATGAATTATGAGCACTATCTAAATTATGATCTTCTTTCTTATGTTCGATCTCAACTCCTTTAAGTATCTTAAAGCTTCTTGAAATTGAGATTCAGATAACTAATTACAAGCTACCAATCTTAAAAACTCCACAATGAATTTGTAAATGTTCCAATTGCCTTGGGGACATTATTGATATGCTTAAAAAATATATTGTTTATAATCTGATAATAAAAATCTCTGTTTTAGTAGTGGCTTCATTTCCCTCTAAGAAGAAATTGGATTTTGGTCTTCTCTCCTCCTGATCCCTTTTAACTACTCCCACCATATCAAAACTGCTTCTTTTAAATGATAGGCTACTAACTTGACCTTCTTGTCCTTTGAAATCTACATGTAATCAAAGAACTAGTCCACCTCTGCCAACTAATATAAGAATCCTTCAATATCCAGATCTTCGCTAAAGGATGGGTTGTCCACCTTTAACTTATATTCATATTCTCCCCTGTGTTTGGGCTGAATTGTTCCTCATCACTGGAATTGTTTTTGCAATCCTAAGGTGCATATTTTTTAATATGAGGATTCCGCCTTCCTTAATAACTACCTCTTAAAGTCTTTTATTATTGTCTTTTTACATCAACGCTTACAATTGATCCTAAACCAATGCTAATTGTCGCTCTATATTGCGAATTAGGCTCCCTTTGATCTTTTGATTGAGATCCAAACCTCGTGTAACCTACAAACATCATTGGTGGTATTGTTGACCGTGGTTAGAAGAACAAACCTTGAGTTCTCAAGGCTCTGATATTATGTGATGCAGCATGGAAACATACTACTATAATCCACGAGTAGTGAAATCATAAATCTAATACAAGATTTGTAAAAAGTAAAACGCTTTGAAAACAAAGAAATTTATTTTAATAATTAGGCAAAAGTACTTATAGAATACAAAGATGGGGGTATTTATATGAGTTTGAATCCTAAAACTTAATACTATATTATAAAAATATCTTTTAAAATCCAATAAAAAATATTTAAAAACATAAATTTCCTAAGTATAAAACGTTGGTTCGAATATCAACAACGGTTGTTAAGGATTATAACAACGTTGTTAAAAAAGTCATTAAAATCCTAAAATTTTTCTAATTAATTCATAGTTTACCTCACAAATGTAGTTTTAATCGTGATATTTATCTATAAAGTTACACAGTTTACTTGATAAGTGTGGCTCGAATTGTGACATTTTTATCTTCAACGACAGTCTAATACAAGCATCAACAACATTGTTGAGGGGTGCCTTTTATCTCATGAATTTTGTGTCATTAAGCAATGAGATATAAACTCTTTATTATATATAATTTACTTCAACTATTTTACTTTTTAATTAATTAATTAATAAAAGTTAAAAATTATAAAGTAATATTAAAAAATTATTTTATAAATTTTATAAAATTATTTTATAAATTTAAAAATTATTTAATACAATATTTAATACCGATACTAATATAGTACCATATTGGAAATAAATTTGATATTGATATGGTATTAATATTTGTAATAATGTTTATATCCTACCCTGTACTATTATTCATTATCAGTATTCAATAAAATTAAATGAATGTTGTACATATAGTGTGAAATCTTGACTCTCAGGAATCTAATGTCATTATTGACATAAAGTTACCTTTAGGGTTTTGATGTGGAGGCGCAATCAAGAAGTTGAAACTTGCGATCTACTGTCCTCCACTATCCTGTACTGTCCTTCTTCCGCCCTCAATAAAGGAGGTGGATGGTCCTACAAAGAGAAACTTCATTCCTAAATAAAATAAAATAAAATAAATCTTCTTCTTCTCAACTTAAGTAGTCAATACAATAATGTTGTTGGCTCTATTAGTCCTAAAGACCCAAGTTTTGTCTTCATTAGCCAATTGATCAACTTGATCGGCTTCAAGTTTTCCCATTTGTTAGCCAACTATAGTAATTACATCATAATGACCAAATATTATGTAGCATATATTATAATTATTTCTTTGATTAATCCCTTTTTTGCCTGTACTCATAGCTTTATAAATAGAGCCCTCTTGTACATTCGTCATATACAAAATAATACACCTTCTTTCATTTTTTTTAATATTCATGGTATTAGAGCCTAATAATGCTCCTCTATTTTGAATTCTACATCACCATTCCTTGAATCTTGCACCACTATTAAGCCTAAAGACACCTGCTTGGCATCTTACATAATTCTTGCATCAAGCTAAGGATAAATGCTTTGAATTTTGTCCAGATTCCACCAAATGATTCAAACCTTGGACCTGCATCACCATCAGTACATTGCCATATGCTTTTATTGGCCAACACTTCTCTAAATTGATGGCTATCATCTTAATCATTCTGACCAATTATTGTTTTTGTCTGATTATTGTTTCTGCTCAAATCTATGACCATTGTTTCCGCATCCGTCTATCTCTCGGCTTCCGTTCTTCTTAGCCATCGTTTCTATTTGGTTCAGTTTTTGCACTCTTTGTCCTTCTCTTCAGTTCTCACAATTGTGTGTTCTTTTCTTGCTAGCTCCGTTCAATTTTCAGTTACTTTATTAGTATATCCGTACATATTGAATCATTTTATTGGGTATCTATTGTATATATTCTGCACAATTATGGACAAACACGACATTGCCAAACCTATTACTATCTTATTTGATGGGACTAATTATGTATTATAGGATCAAGAAATGTCTAGTTTTTTTAGAGATCGTAAATTATGACGTTATGTCGCGGGTGATTTTATTAAATCCATAAAGAGGCAAGGAGAAAATCATAAGGAATTTCAAGAACGAGTAGAAGAATGAGATTGCAAAAATCATAAAATTCTCACTTAGTTTCGCAACACGTGTGAGCCATCAATCAAATGACATTTTGGTCACTTTGATGCTATAAAAGAAGTATGGGATATGCTAAGCAAGCGATATTCTACATCTGATGTTGCTCACCAGTTCAAATTATTAATGCAACTACATCACTTAAAACAAGAAGTTGGCTAATCTGTATCTAATTTTCTTTCTCAATCACAAGGTATTTGAGATCAACTTGCTACCTTTGAGCCACAATGGTATGATCCAAGAGATGCCGAGTTATATGCTCAATAACAAGATCATATGAATGTGATTAAACTTTTGATGTCACTTCGTTTTGAATTTGAGCCATTGTGTGGATCTCTCTTACATAGAGACCCCATTTCCAAATATGGAGACAGTTATTATTGAACTTATATCTGAAGAGATCAGGTTAGCTACACTAAAATTATTTGACACTGTCTTAGCTATTGTTCCCATTCTTCGAGGAAAGGCAATTGTAAGTATTGTAAGAAACCTGGAAATTGGATATCTAAATGTCCAATTAGGCCACCAAAAAGGATCATAAAAAATATAATCAACAATAGCACAAAACCTCTATTGCAGCTACTATGGATTCCATTACAGATTCCACTAAGTTTTCTGAGTTTGATCTTGCTACTCTTGTTGATCAAGTAGACATTAATACCCTCAAACAGGCACTTCTTTTCTCTCAATCTAGTAATTCCAAATCCTTAGCCTTACTTATCACCTTAGGCATTAACTCTTCTTGGTATCTTGAATTTTCTTGCTGTAATCATATGAGCTCTATGTCCTCTCTGTTAAAACATAAACAATCAATTTATTCATGCAACCACTATACACACTACTGATAGTTCCCCAATGCCTATTAGCCATGTTGGTACTATGTTTACGCCTAATCTTATGTTACCAAATACTTTTCTAGTTCCCAAGTTGTCACATAATCTAATATTGGTTAGCCAATTATGTGATCTTGGTCTTGATGATCATTTTTTAAAATCATGGTTGTCATGTGCAAGATCCAAATATAGGGTAGATCCTTGGGACATGGCTTAAAGAGGGACAACTATTTACACTTACATCACTTTGTTTACCTTCAAGTCATTTTAAATGTGGTGCCATAATTAATTCTGAAACTTGGCACTCTCGTCTTGGTCATATTTCCTTTCAACGTTTGAATTCCTTAATTTCTAGTGGCTTGTAGGTTCTAATAAATAAGAACAAATTGATTGTTTATCTTGTCAATTAGCTAAATACCACACTTTACCATTTAATCATAATAATTCTGAGTCTTCCATATCTTTTAATTTAATTCACTTGGATATTTGGGGCCCTTCTCTTATTCCTACTATAGGTGGTTCAAAATATTTTATTATATTTGTCGATGATTTTTCTCGATATATCTAGATATATTTAATGCAAAAAAAATGACTTGCAAGTTATCTATACTTAATTTGCCCAAATGATAAAAATTCAATTTTTTAAAACAATTAAAGTCTTTAGAATTGATAATGCCATGGAATATAAAGTTAGTTCATTCCTTTCTCTTTTATCCCAACACAGGGACATTCTTGACATTCTTGACACTATCTGAGCCGTAGTTATTTCTTCTGCCTATCTTGAGCATTTTTGTGGAGAAGCAACTCTTTCATCTAATTACACAATCAATTCCCTCCCCTATCATAAATAATCAATCTCCTTACGAACGTCTTTTTTGTCGTACTCCTGAATATAGCCTCCTTAGAATTTTTGGTTCTACCTATTTTATACTTTTATAGCCACATGAACATTTAAAACTAGAACCTTGAGCTCGTTTATGCTGTTTTCTAGGGTATGACATTGAACATAAAGGTTATTAGTGTTGGGATCCTATCTCTCAACATCTCCTAATATCAAGATATGTCAACTTTTGGGAACATAAAATGTTCTCATCTTTATCTTCCTTCCATGTTTCCTCCTCCACTACCTTTTTTACTAATCCTACAGTTAGTTTATTTCGTGATTATATTGATTTACCTCCTTTGTCTAAATCTCCTTTAAGTGTAGGTCCTGAAGAACAAAGATCACCTGTCACATCAAAGGATCTAGCCTCATCAACAAATCCAAGTCCACCTGAGCCATCATAGTCATTAGGACTTATTTGAACCACAAGACTCCTTTCTCATCTAGAACCTTATGTTGTAAGTCTGCCTCATCTTAAACATCATTGTGTTAATTCAACCATCTCCTCCTTTTATGAACCCAAGAGCTATAAAGAAGCTAGTGTCAATCCCTTATGGTAGCAAGCTATGAAAGATGAATTACAGGCCTTAGACAAAACTTAGACTTGGGATTTAGTTCCACTTCCCCAAGGTAAGACTCTAGTAGGATGTAAATGGGTGTACAAGGTTAAGACTAAAGCAAATGGCACTGTAGAACGTTACAAAGCTTGACTTGTTACTAAAAGATTTACTCAGGAATATGGTATTAACTATGAGGAGACTTTTGCTCCTGTGGCCTGTCTCACGTATGTTCGCAGTCTTATAGCTGTTGTTGCCACTAAGAAATGGCAAATGTTTCAAATGGATGTTAAAAATGCCTTCCTTAATGGTGATCTTTAGGTGTATATACAACCACCTCCAGGTTATGATCATCCTCGAGACACAGTCTGTTATCATAGAAAGGCCCTTTACGGACTTAAACAAGCACCGTGAGTATAGTTTGCCACTCTACTGTTTAACAACTTGGCTTCACTTTTATTCCATATAATAATGCTTTATTTGTTCAACACATAGATCTTGGTTGTATATTACTGTTACTCTATGTAGATGATATGATCATGATCATAGTGGTATTACAGAATTAAAATAATACCTTAGCCAACATTTTGAGGTGAAAGACCTCATAATTTTAGCCTTCCTTAGATTATAAGTCCATTATAATGATTCGGGATATTATCTCTTAAAAAAATGCTACTGATCTTTTATCTCGTGTAAGTATAAGTGATAGCAAAATTGTCTCAACTTCTATTAAAAGTGATGTTCGTCTCACACCAACAGATGGAAAACCTCTAGATGATCCTACTTTGTATCGATAATGGGTGGGAAGCTTAGTCTATCTTACTATTACTTGTCCTAACATAGCCCATGTAGTTCACATCATGAGTCAGTTTATGACAACTCCTCGAATTACTCATTATACTACAGTGTTTTGTATTTTAAGCTACATTCGTGGTACATTATTTCGTGGTATCTATCTCTCATCTTCCTCATCTTTGGAGCTTCATGCATATTTTGATGCTGATTGGGTTAGAGACCTAACTGATCGATGCTCCACAACTGGTTTTTTTTTCTTTCTGGGTTGTTATCTTATCTCATGGAGAAGTAAGTAACAAATAGCCGTAATGCATTCCAGCACGGAAGCTGAATATCAAGCTCTTGTTGATACTACTTCTGAACTCTTATAGTTACGATGGTTATTACAAGATATGAGAGTTCAACATTTATCATCTGCAACGATTTATTGTGATAATTAAAGTGTCATTCAAATTTCTCACAATAATGTATTTCATGAGCGTATAAAACATATTAAGAACGATTTTCACTTTATTTGTCATCATCTTCAACAAGGAACCGTCTCACTTATTCCCGTATCATCCTGTGATAAAAAAACTGATATATTCACAAAAGCTCAATTGCCGACTCGGTTTAATGAACTTATTGGCAAACTCAAGCTAATTTCTTTCTCACCATCTTGAGTTTTATGAGGGGTGTTAGTCAACTACGGTTATTGCATCATAATGACCAAATATTATGTAGAATATATTGTGATTATTTCTTTGATTATTTCCTTTTTTGCTTGTACTTATAACTCTACAAATAGGGCCCTCTTGTACATTCGTCATATACAGAAATAATACACCTTCTTTCCCTTTTTTTTTAATATAACCATTTGTTTCTTTGCAATTACTAGTAATTATCTAGCTCAAGAACCTCCTAAAGAAGTAAATGGTCTACAATGAGAGAGTAGAAGTTTTTAAGTCTCTCACGTTCCTTAGGAAATGGATATTCCTAAATTGGAGAAATTCAAATTCAACTAAATCAGTTGCAATTAATAATTCTATTAGCTCATTTATACATTTAATTATATGCATATACATTTAATTTCATAAAATATAAAACAATTTCATTTAATATTGAAAGTTACCAAATATCTATATTCCTAGATTTGGAAAATTTTAAATTAAGCCAAATCAATTGCAATTGATGATTATATTAGCTCATTCATATATCTAATTATATGAATATACATTCAATTTCATAAAATATAATACAATCACCCATAATTGAAAATTCTCAAATTTCTATGTTCCTAAATTGGAAAAATTCAAATTCAACGAAATCAAATATAATTGATTATTCTATTAGCTTATTCATACATCTAATTATATTAATATACATTCAAGTTTATAAAACATAACATAATTTCACTTAAAAGTGAAAATTCCCAATTCTAAAAGCATAATTTGAAATTGATTTAATCTATATGTATCCATATAAAATTTAACTTCTACAATTCTTAAAATTGATGAATCAAACATTAGTTAATAATTAATTAAACGAAAATTAAACGAAATCTAAATTATTAATAGAAATGCTTAGTAATTTCTTATCTAAGATAAGAACATATAACTCAAGTTATGAATGATACAAATATTTAAGTCTAAATTAGTTAATCCATTTTAATTTGAAGCCCAATGAGGCAAATTTGATTTCATTAAGTTTGAATTTAAGTTCAAATTAAGTTGAAATTTTGATCTTGATTCTCATATCATTCATAGGAGTGGTCATTCCAAAATTTGAGGGTTTGTTTATTTCTAATTATAGTTTTTACTTTTATTTCTATTTTGTAACACAAAAATAAAAATAAACAGTATAAAAATAAAAAATAACACATAAATAAGAAATAAAAATAGAAAAACAATACAGAAACTAAAAAAACCCAAAAATCAATAAAATATATAAAATAAAAATAAAAATAGAATAAAAAGTTGAATTAAATGACCGAGACTAAACTTATTCTAGGGTCTTATCTAACTTAAAATATCATTCTTTCATTATTTCTTTTGGTGTTGGTTCAATATTTTAAAAAAAGTTAAAAATATGTACTTTTAATCGATTAATTCAAATTTATTTGAGTTAAGTTAGATTCCAGGTCAATAAAATAAAGTCTAAATTTAATTGTATGATTAATTCGAAGGATGTTTATTGTTTTAGACATCTTCTTTTATTGAACTTCAAATTCTAATAAAAATCACAATTCAATTATTAACAAATTTAAATTTAAATTTACACAAAAATATTTAAATCGGTCTCAACGCTGATAAATCTAATGTCATTATCAACATGAAAGTTACCCTTAGGGTTTTTGTGCGCAGTGAGCAATGAAGTTGTTGAAACTTTCCTCCTTACCCACTCAATAATTGTGCTGCATGGTCCTTCAAAGAGAAATCTTATTATCCGTACGAAATAAATAAGAAAATAAATAAATAAACAAAACTTCTTCATCTTTTGCTCTTCAACAAATTGAGCGGTGCCTGTGTTTTCAAAAGGGACGTAGAAAGTAGCCAGTACATTAAGATGCGGTCATGCCAAACCGTATTGCAAACCCCCCTCCATCCCCCATCAATTATGAATGGTCCAGGATATGTTTTCAATGGTCGAACATATTTTCGATCTTTTTTTCAAATTAATATTGTTCCATCAGTTCTTATGCGTTTATTGATTTTTTTATTTTTATTAATTTTTATACATTATTTCCACTAATTTTTATATTTAAAAAATAGAAGTTAAAAACAAAAACATGAAAACATCAACTTGAAACCCAATCAAACGGGGCCTAAAGACACACACACATTATTTTAATTGTATATTTATGTTAATATCAGTGGAATTAATCCAAATAAAAAACAAAATTAAAAAAAAAACATGTATTCTCGTACTGTTAAACTCTTTTGCTAACAACATAACATAAACTCTTATCAAGGATTAAGAATTGAAAGCAGATTTAATAATTAAAGGAATGAAATAGAAAATAATCACAAATTAAAAGACTAGAAATGTATTCCTTCCTATTAGATAAAGATCAATAGGTCTTAATTATGTGAATAGACAAGAACATAATATAAATTCTTATCAAAATTTAAAGAAAGATTTAATAATTAAAGGCATGAAATAGAAAATAATCACAAATTAACAGACTAGAAATATATTGTTTCCTGTTAGATTATAAGGAAAGATTCGAGTAGCTGAAGATCAATAGCTCTTTACTGTATGAATAGACAAGAAAAATGCCTTAAACGTTGCCCAAGTAGCTGATGCTTGTTCTTATTCTAGCAAATTACAAGAACACAATTTGTCACTTTTTTAGTAGTGATCTTTTTTTCCTCACCTGAGTATATGCTACGATTTCAGAGAATTATTTTGCTTAATTTCTGAGAAGAATATCACAATTGAAACAAAAGGAATAATCTACAGAAAACATGGATTGTTAGATAACTTCCACCGCATCTCTGTCGACTGTTGCCCGATAATTCCAGCCGAATAAAAAGGGCAGGTGGAACACGTGATTTGGGCTTAAATGCTCACGTTTCTGTGTAATAATGGAACACGTTTTGAACATTATATCCAGTTGACATTTCGTAATTAAGTAGTGTATATTTACCATGGTTGCTCTGAAAAAGAAGAAATTCGAAAGTTTTATATGTAAAAGTGAATTTTATTTACCTTGATGGATCAATTTCAACTAGCTTTACGTTCCAATTGTGTTGCTGAGCAGTTAATATCACTTTTATTATAAATTGAGCTCTTCTCTTGAATAAATTGTAAATTTTTAACCTATTTCACACGTAATTTATAAATTATTATATATTGTTGGATGTTTTCCAAACAATTTTTTAAATAAAAAATTACACATAGGATTGTTGTCTAAATTTCACACATTTATTTAACATATATTGGCATTTCTCACATGTGCATTACACCAATTGTATGCCTTTTTCTTAAATTTCAATGGTGAAGGCATTCCTAGGTATTAATTATAAAATTTTATTTAAGTCAGACTAATAAATAATTATTTCATAAAAGTATCGTATTAAGAATTATTAAAACAATACAATATATTCCAGCGATAAAAACAATAAGGAATTAATTTATTATCTGAAAATTTATGTTTCATTTCAAAGATGTCTTATTCTACGTTATTAAAAAATAGATTTCACAAGACAACAAAGATAATAAAATCATAATCAATAATAAGGAAATTTTTGATAAATTTATTAAAATGACGAAAACTGTATATACGCCATAATACGGAACTAATGCTTGTCACCAAGCGTCTCATGTCCCGCCTATTGCTGTATAATCATGCACAGAGGAGCAATCTTCACAAGCTCTTCATATTCACATAGACTTCTCTTAAGAGGTAAAAAACAATAGCCTCTTGGAGTAATATTCATTGAAGAAGAAACAAAGATGGAAGTAATGCAGGTGCTTCACATGAACAAGGGCGATGGTGAAACTAGTTATGCAAAAAATTCAACAGTCC
>JAOXYD010000002.1:1153272-1181701 GCA_028565735.1 Pinacopodium congolense
GAATCGAATATCGATGTAAGGGGACCACCACTTTCCGTCTTGCCTCCGTCAACTCGTGAACCTCCGCCTGCGGGCTTTTGATTGTTGCTTCACTTGTCAGCAAAGCACTGCATGGCTGGAAAGTATTCAATTCTCTGGTTTTAAATAAAAATAAAAAACTAAAAAAATTATATATTTTAATTTTTAAAAATAGATTTTAAAATTTTTTTACATCAAATAATTAATATAATTTATTAATTAACATATATTTTTCAAGTAATTAAGAGTGTTTTGGTTTAAGAATTTGAATATATTTTATATTTAATTATCATTATTAAATTAATTTTTATCATAAATTTCAATCATAAGTTTTTAATTTTTATGACAAATGTTAATCAACTTAGTTTATATTTTCTTAAAAAATAAAAAATAAGAAATAAAAACTAAAAACTATAATAAAAAGTAGAAATGATAAGAAACAGCCCTTAAATTTTTAAGCTCTTGAAACACTTGTTATTTGATTGCAAATTTCAAACTTTAGTAATTGTATTCAATAAGGAAAATCTCATGTCACTAAATTATAAGTGGCCAGCTAAAATTTAAAAATTATTTCTATATTCCTTAAATTATTTATGAATATAGTGGAATAAAAATAAATTTAATCTAATTAATTGATTATAAATTTACTTATGATGATTATTAACATTGTGAAATTCATCCTTGTTTAACTAATTGAAATAACTGTATTTGTAACAATTTTAGTGCATTTGAAATCTATTATGTCATAATTGAAGAATTCACTGCACGTTTGGTATCACTTCTCATTTCTGTTTTCTATTTTTGTTTTTGTATATGTGTATTGGTTTATGTGATATTGTTATTGGTTTCTGTGTTATTTTTTGGGTTTCTGTGTTATATTAGTATGTTGTCTTTTTCGATTTCTGTGTTATTTTTATTGGTTTCTGTGTTTTTCAAAACAAGAAACAAAAACAAAAAATGAAATTGAAACCAAACAAGGCCTCACTCTTGTTTAACAGATGTTGCTGCAATAGATTGATATCTTGGTTTCAAAGTATACAACCACTCAAAAGCCAATTGAGTAGTATCAAATTTATGCCGACATGGGAAAGTCACAGAAAGTCGGTGTACCAAACAGGCTATAGCTAAACGACAAGTGGCATTCCAAAAGAAACAAATAATAAATTCAGTAATTCATTATTTGGACACTGACAATTCGAAGATCCAATCAACGGCGTGAGTTCATTCGCAATGATAGATAATTGCGTCAACTTATATAGAAAAGAAGAGATTTATTATATCGCAGATAACTAGTAGTTTTTATTAAACTTTTTTGTTAAATAAAAATTGACTACTGACCGGTAGCACCTACAAGTGCTATAGCTGAAAGCCTGAAACAGTAGCTGGGATCCCTGAGTACTTTAACCCTGACGTTTGGAGAAATTAACGTTGTTTACGCAGGTAATAACGTCAGGTCAAGTCACTCAGTCGTCTAGTCAGGGGTTGGAAATGTTAAGTAATGGCCACGCAAAAATGGTCAGCCCTTGCTTTGGACAACGAGACAAGCACTTCCATGTTGAAATCGACAAGGATACAGGAACGACGCTCCCGTTAAGAAAGGAGAAAAATATAGGAAATTCGTGTACACAATCTGATCGGAACTCCGAAGTTAAGGCCCGTTTAGTTCAGGCCCCTTTGATTGAGTTTTAGGGTCTGTTTAATTTAATTTTAATCTTAATTTTTATTCGATTTTTATGTTTTTTATTTGTTTTTGAACTTTTTATTTTGTGTTTTATTTATATATTATTTTTTTAATTTTTTATACTTTTTTTCAGTTTCAGTATTTAGAAAAATAAAAATAAAAAAAGTTTACAAAGATAGTTGCTTAGTTTAGTTTTCTATTTTTATTTTTTATTTCTACTTTTTTAATCATGAAAATTAATACAAGTTATTTTCATTAGTTCTTATGAATTTTTATTAGCTTTCATATTTGTATTGGTTTACATTTTTATTAATTTTTGTATTATTTTTATATTTAAAAAATAAAAAAATAAAAATCTTTTATCATCTTGTTTTCGTTTTTCTATTTTTTAAATATAAAAAAATCAATGTAAATTATTTTTTTATAATTTCTATATATTTTTATTAATTTTTGTGTATTTTTTATCAATTTTATATATTTTTATTAATTTTATTAATTTTTATGTTAAAAATAAAAATAGAAAATTAAAACCATAATCCGAACGCAACAATATTTTGGTGAAAGCACTCAAATGATTGACCCGAAAAGTCCTAGGTCCTTTTATGTCTAACTAACCCGGAGTTTTGCTCGATCGGTATGAACAACTTTGTCCATTAGGGTTTGTTTATTTTGGTTTTTATTTTTAGTTTTGGTTTTCTGTTTTTCTAAATACAAAAATCAATAAAGAAAACACACTAATACAACATAGAAAGCGATAAAGAAAACACAATTATCAATACAAAAATACAACAATAACAACACAAAATCACAATCCACAACCCAACTAAACGTCCCCTTAGCAATTGGTGTACCGTGTGCTAGCCGACCCCAATTCCAAGCACAAACTTTTCGTTGCTTTAAAGTTATAGGAGGGTGAGAGTGTGGCTTGTCAAATTAAGAATCGAGAATGAATGGGATTTGAGCTGGTCCATCCCAAATGAAATTTGATTTATTTCATCAATTTCAAGTTGAATCAAAATTAAATTAGACTAATTAAATTAAATGGAATTATAATTATTTATTATTTTTAATTAGCATTTTTAATGAGTGACAGGAGTGACCTTTTTTTTACAGTATTTTATTATTTTAACTCTTAAGTTTAAATACTTAAAGAAAATTTTTAACACAATTAAGAGACCTTTTCGGGCTGAATTTACTCCTTTCTTGGAGAGAATACAGTCTCAGCTTTCTTCTTGGTGCAATAGGTAGCTTTTCATGGCTAGGAGGGTATAATTTCTCAAATCTGTCATCAATAGCCTGCATATTTACTAGTCTTTTATATCATATTCCTTGTTCAACATAATCAAATCAATTGATCAGCTCATGAAATGTTTCTTGTGGTCTGACGATCTAACCAAGCGATCCATGGTTAAGATTAAGTGGAATGGCATTTGTTCATCACTTGAGGAGGGCGGGCTTGGACTTGTTTCTCTTAAGCTTTCTAACAAGAATCTTATGGCCAAGCAAATTTGGAGAATCATGATTGACAAAGAAGCCTTATGGGTCAAGTGGATCCACTCTCATTATCTCAACCATCACAGCTTTTGGACCATTCATTCAAGCTCGTTATGACACTTCGTGAACCATGCATTCTCTCATGCAATTTCGGCATCATATTAGATCAGTTATCAAGGTTAAAATTAGGGATGACTCTTTAAGCTCCTTTTGGCATGATCTTTGGCTTGATTCAGAGCCTTTACCTGCAGTTATTGACCTGTTTCCTCTGGTTTCTGCAATTTCTGGCCATGCTACTGTCAATTAGGCTCTCACTAACTCTCTTTATTTGATTCAGTGCTTACCCTCTTCTGCAATTGTAACAAAAATATGTGTTTCAAGCGCTCACCCATCGGGTTATTTTACTAATCTGTCTTGTAGGAATTTCTTGAGATTAGGGCGACCAAAGGTCAACTGGTATAAGATGGTGTGGATCCAACAACTGCTTTCGAAAGCATCTATCGCTTTATGGCTTGCTATTCAGAATAGACTGAACACTGTTGATCATCTTGCAAGATTTATGCGCATCCCTCCTACTTGTTCTCTTTGCTGTGAGCTTTTGGGGAACCATAATCACTTGTTTATTGAGTGTAGCTACTTTAAGAGGATTTGGTATAATGTTCAAAGTCTATGTTGCAGCACCTCCTCTGCTCTTAATCTTTATGATATGATAGACTAGCTTATGCTTCAAAAGGCTTTAACCAAATCGGATCTCACCATTTGTAAGATTGCTCTAGCTATTATGGTTCACCATATACGGAGACAACGTAATGTTCGAATCTTCCAAGGTAGGAAGACCCCTATGAATACTCTTCTAGCTGAAATTCTCTCTGATATTAGATTGCAAATTGTTGCTCACCAACTTCATGAATTGTGCGGTGAGATGCGAAAATCTATATGGCAATTGGATCTATAACATTTATTTTTAGAAGTTGAAACAGTGTATCGTTGATTTGTGATCTTGTGTCCTAGTCTTGTTTCTGGCCTTCTTCACTGTGAAGAGTTTGGAGTAACAGGTCTAGGTTTTGCTTGTTAGCTTGCCTTTTTCCATATTGTCTTGTGTTTCTTTCTGGGTTCTCTCTGCTTGTAAATTCTCTTCTTTAATTGATTCTCTTTTGATTTTTCAAAAAAAAAAAAAAAAAGGCGAGGAGTTGAAACTTGAAGACGTTAAATTGGATTGAATGTCTAATTCTTTAAGTAATTTATTAGACTGACTACATGTGCGGCCTATTCATGTTACGAGGGCAAATATTTCAACAGTCTTATACAACAATGTACAAACAATATGGATGAGCATGTGAAAAAAGACAATTTTATTAAGTGTAATATGATTTAGATTTACTTGACATGTCTAGGCCATTTGATATTACTTACTTTTTTATGGTAATTTTTATTTATATTTTTTTGTTAAATAACAAACATTATTTATGATAAAAATTTAAAACTAAAATCCTATCTAATTAAAAATTTTCATAAAACTAATTTAATAATAATGAATAAATACGAAATAAATTTAAGTTACACTCTGATATATTTTAAAAATACATATTAATCAATAAACTATATATATTATTCAATATAGAAATTTTTTTTATTAAATATAAAGAAATTAGATTTTCTTATTTATAATTTATTTTTTATAAATTTATAAGTTATGTTTATAAATAGAAATAAAATAAACATGTTTTTGTAATTAGTTTCTATACTTCAAAAGTATAAATAATAAATAAAAATAAAAATAATAACAATAATCATTTTTGTTAGATGATCTTTGTTCAACATGTTGATTTCTTTTTATCTAAAAAAAACAGTTTGATTTCTCTTTTTCTAAATTTTAACGAAAATATAGAGATACAGACCAACTGCTTAGGCCCAAAACTTAAAATCCTAGGGGCCCAAAGACCTGTTTGATTCTAATTATAAGATATGCTCTCCGAAGTCCAAACAAATAATAATATTAGATAGAATAGTACAAGTCTTTGAAGACTAATGACTACCAGAAAGCCTTAACAGGATTTTTGAAACCAACCTCCGAACAGTGACAGTAAAATTTTAAGGAAAAAAAATCTTAATTCTAATATTCAATTTAAAATTAGTTATTAAATGGAGATATAAAAATATCTTTGTAATTACAAAAAATAAACTAAAATTATAGTTATTTACAAAAAATTGAGCTATTAGAAATTTAAATTCATTCATTTAATATAAAAATGAAGAAACTTTATTAAGAAGCTAATAGAGGATAACTATAATAGACTTTTATTTAAGAGCAAATACTTATATCATAGCGCTGGAGCCGGAGTAATAGTTGGATTTTAATTTTTAATTTTTAATTTTTTTAAATATAAAAATCGAAAAAAATATTAATACAGCATATAAATAAAAAAATAAAATATAAAAAATAATATAAAAATTAAAAAATCATAACAAAAAATCACAACTCACAATTCAATTAAACATTTTCTAAAATTGAGTCTATTCTCAACAACGTCAAATAATAAATTTTTGCAAGTTTATTTATTAACTCTCAAGAACAGGTAAGAACATTTTTTAGGGGTGGCAAAAAAATTGGAGCCCAAATAGCCCGTTTCAATCTACTTTGAAACTAATGAGTTGTATTTATATTTAAGGAATGTTTAATTGAGTTGTGAGTTATGATTTTTTGTTATGATTATTATATTTTTGTATTAATTATTGTGTTTTTTTAATTTCTATGTTATATTAGTGTGTTTTTTTATCGATTTTTGTGTTTAAAAAAATAAAAAATAAAAACAAAAAACAAAAAACAAAAAACAAAAGCTGAAATAAACATAACCTAAAATTAGGTTCAGTATATCTTTAGTTATAATCATTTTGCCTCTTCCTAGATAATTTCTAGTGATTTTGATTTAAATAAAAAAGAATATTACAATTTTAAGTTGAGTTTTTCTTGAGTTAGATTTGAGCCAAATTCGAAATTAAAAAAATTGAATCCTGATTCAACAAAATATAAAATTAGGTTTATTTATGCAAACTTATCAAACAAACTTTTTCAGTATTGATATCAAACTTTTTATTATAAATAAAATATAAAAACATATAAAAATAATACAAAAATATAAAAAATAAAAAATAAAAAATTGAACCAAACCTAGGAGCAATCTAATAGATTGTCATTTTTACTATTATCAACCATAACTCAACCTCTATTCAGTAAAATTATTCGAATTTGGATTTAAATTTCTAGCTGGCATATGTACGATGCCCTATGCATTGCATATACAAAGTAAAATAATCTTCATAAAAAATATTTGTAATTAAAAATGATGTTCAATACTGTAATGGAAAAGAGTAACATAACTTCACGGGGACAAATTGTCCATACGTCATAGAGCTTCTCAAGTCTATTGAGTTATCATTTCTCTCATTATAGGTAAACAAATATCAATATCAAAATAGATAGAAAAATTGAATTGTCCAGTTAAAAATGAATCAAATCAAATAATAATTTTAGTTAGAATAGTACAAGTCTTTGAAGACTAATGACTACCAGAAAGCCCTAACAGGATTTTTGAAACCAACCTCCGAACAGGGACAGTCAAAATTTAAGGAAAAAAATCTTAATTCTAATATTCGATTTAAAATTAGTTATTAATGGAGATATGAAAATATCTTTGTAATTACAAAAAATTAAACTAAAATTATAATTATTTACAAAAAATTGAGTTATTAGAAATTTAAATTCATTCATTTAATATAAAAATGAAGAAACTTTATTAAGAATATTTTACTTTTAAAATTTGACAGGCAATGAAATTTTAATTATAATTTTATTATTGAGTGCAATCTAATTAAAATATATGGGCCCTATGGCCCCTATCTCTTAGTAGAGACTCGACGAGAGCAGGCATATGACAGAACCAGATCTCCATTTTCATTCGGTTTTCATATAATAATTTCAATCTCCATAGCCATTAACCTCACCGCTTCACAAATGCTATCTTCTTCTTCGTCTGCTTCTTCTTGATCCTCTACACCCCCAAAAGTCTTGGATCTCAGGTACGTGCGATCTCATCTCAATTTCTCTTCTGTTAATGTTTAGAACCAATGCTTTCGAATTATACTGGATCCATTTGTGACTTTCGAATTGGTGATTTTGGTAGGTATTTATTTGTGTTGATTGACATTATTTTGGCGAGATGCTGACGAAATTCGAGACGAAGAGCAATAGAGTGAAGGGACTGAGTTTCCACAGCAAGAGACCATGGATCTTGGCGAGCTTGCACAGCGGCGTGATCCAGCTATGGGATTATCGGATGGGCACTCTAATTGATCGATTCGACGAGCACGAAGGCCCTGTTCGTGGTGTCCATTTTCATTCCTCTCAACCTCTATTTGTTTCTGGAGGTAGGTTTTCAAATCCGATTTTGTTACGTCGTGGATCTGGGATTTGAACATGATCCAGTTGAAATGGTAAAATTTGTTTATGCAGGGGATGATTACAAGATTAAGGTGTGGAATTACAAGCAGCATCGGTGTTTGTTTACGCTTCTTGGTCATCTTGATTACATCCGCACCGTTGAATTTCACAGCGAGAGTCCGTGGATTGTGAGTGCCAGTGACGATCAGACTATTCGAATCTGGAACTGGCAGTCTCGGACTTGCATTTCGGTGCTAACTGGACACAATCATTATGTTATGTGCGCTTCTTTCCATCCTAAGGAGGATTTGATCGTGTCAGCATCATTGGATCAAACTGTGCGTGTTTGGGACATTGGTGCTCTGAAGAAGAAGACAGTAGCTCCTGCTGATGACTTGCGGTTCGGTCAGGTGAATACAGATTTTTTTGGTGGAGTTGATGCCATTGTTAAGTACGTCCTGGAGGGTCATGATCGGGGTGTTAACTGGGCCTCATTCCATCCCAATCTGCCACTCATTGTTTCGGGAGCAGACGATCGGCAAGTCAAAATTTGGCGAATGAATGGTAAGTCTTTTATTCTGTTAACCATGACATAGGAGAAATATTGATAATGATTGTTAGCAGATATGAAGATCCTTAGTACCCCGAAGAAGTAAACGAAGAAAGGATCTCATATCATTAGCCATGAAATAGGAGAAATATTGACAATGATTGTTAGCAGATATGAAGATCCGTGTACCCCGAAAAGTAAACAAAGAAAGGATCTCATATCGTTACTGTTGATAGACATCCTCTCATTGTTAGTTGGTGTTTTCATGTATTAAACCAATGTGAATGGTTCCCTTAATCATTATCCTTTTTGAAAGCAAAATTTGGTTTGAAGTAGATGTCTTCCAATTACTAGATCTGATTCTTAAGCTTTGGATAAGAAACAAACATGGATTACAGTATCTAATGAGATGACAAAAAAATTACAAATTTCTCGAATTGTTTTAAAAGACAATTTAACCTCAAAGTTTTTGCCTTGTACATGGCCCAGCTCTTAATCTTTGTTTTTCCCATGTGAAGAAGCTAATAACAGGAAACTGACCTTTCTAATTTCAGATACAAAAGCTTGGGAAGTGGACACTCTGAGAGGGCACATGAACAATGTGTCATGTGTTTTGTTTCATGCAAGGCAGGATGTTATTGTGTCCAACTCAGAAGATAGGAGTATACGAGTGTGGGATTCCACAAAACGGACTAGTCTTCAGACATTTCGCCGAGAGCATGACAGGTTCTGGATTCTTGCATCACATCCTGAGATGAATCTTTTGGCTGCTGGTCATGACAGTGGCATGATCGTCTTCAAACTAGAGAGAGAGCGCCCTGCATTTTCTGTGAGCGGAAATTCCTTGTACTATGTAAAAGATCGGTTTCTGCGTTTCTATGAATTCTCATCGAGGAAGGACACTCAGGTTATACCAATTAGACGTCCTGGATCGTCGAGCTTAAATCAAGGAGCAAGAGCACTTTCTTACAGCCCTACAGAAAATGCTGTTTTAATTTCTTCAGATATTGATGGGGGAACTTATGAACTTTACATAATACCTAAAGACCATGGTGGCAGGAGCGAGATGGTTCAAGAGGCAAAAAGAGGTGCTGGAGGATTTGCAGTTTTTGTTGCTAGAAATAGGTTTGCTGTGCTGGAAAAGAGTAGCAATCAAATCTTAGTCAAAAACCTTAAAAATGAGATTGTCAAGAAAACCGCCCTACCGGTTATTGTTGATGCAATATTCTATGCTGGAACAGGAAACTTGCTATGCAGAGCCGAGGACCGATTATTTATTTTTGACCTCCAACAGAGGACTATTCTGGGGGAGCTTCAAGCTTCTTTTGTTAGGTCTGTTGTGTGGTCAAACGACATGGAAACTGTGGCTCTTTTGAGCAAACATTCCATTATAATTGCCAACAAGAAACTTGGGCATCAATGTTCTCTTCATGAGACAATTCGTGTAAAAAGTGGAGCTTGGGACGACAATGGTGTCTTCATTTACACCACGCTTAACCACATAAAATATTGTCTTCCAAATGGAGATGGTGGGATCATTAGGACACTTGACATCCCTGTATACATCACTAAGGTGTCTGGGAATACCATATTTTGCTTGGATCGTGATGGGAAAAACCGTGCCATTGTTATTGATGCAACTGAGTATATCTTTAAGTTGAGCCTCTTGAGGAAGAGATATGACCAAGTTATGAGCATCATTAAGAGCTCAGAGCTCTGTGGCCAGGCAATGATTGCGTATCTCCAGCAGAAAGGCTTCCCAGAAGTTGCTCTACACTTTGTGAAAGATGAGAGGACACGCTTTAATTTAGCACTAGAGAGTGGGAACATCCAGATTGCAGTTGCTTCTGCCAAGGAAATTGATGAAAAGGATCACTGGTATAAGTTGGGAGTGGAGGCTCTGCGTCAGGGTAATGCTGGCATTGTGGAATATGCGTATCAGAGGACAAAAAATTTTGAGAGGCTATCTTTCCTTTATCTTGTCACTGGTAATATGGACAAGTTATCTAAAATGCTAAAAATTGCGGAAGTCAAGAATGATGTGATGGGCCAGTTCCATAATGCTCTTTACTTGGGTGATGTTAGGGAACGTGTTAAGATATTGGAGAATGCCGGCCATTTACCCCTTGCATACATCACAGCCGCAACACATGGACTCCATGAAATTGCTGAGCGTCTAGCAACTGAATTGGGAGATAATTTACCCACGATTCCTGAGAGAAAGTCTCCTTCTCTTTTAATGCCTCCAAGTCCAATCTTGTGTGGTGGAGATTGGCCTTTGCTGAGGGTCATGAGAGGAATGTTTGATGGTGGTCTTGATAACACAGGCAAACATGCACAGGAAGAGTATGAAGATGCTGCAGATGCTGACTGGGGTGAGGATCTGGATATTGTTGATGTGGTAAATATGCCAAATGGAGATGTCAGCATGGTATTGGAAGATGAAGAAGTGCACGAGGACAATGAGGAGGGTGGCTGGGAAGTTGAGGATCTTGATCTCCCACCTGAGGTGGACACTCCAAAAACTGTTGGCAATGCTCGTTCCTCTGTATTTGTTACCCCAACTCCAGGCATGCCTGTTAGTCAAATTTGGATCCAAAAGTCATCTCTGGCTGGTGAGCATGTGGCTGCTGGCAATTTTGATACTGCAATGCGCTTGTTAAGCCGACAATTGGGTATAAAGAATTTTACACCATTGAGACCATTGTTTCTGGAGTTGTACATGGGAAGCCATAGTTACTTGCGAGCCTTATCTTCAGCACCAGTGATCCCCATGGCGGTTGAGAGAGGATGGAATGAATCATCAAGCCCAAATGTTAGGGGTCCACCTGCTCTGGTGTTCAGTTTTTCTCAGCTGGAGGAAAGACTGAAGGCTGGTTACAAGGCAACAACTTCTGGAAAATTTACTGAGGCTTTACGGCAGTTCCTCAGCATTCTTCACACCATTCCTCTGATTGTGGTTGATTCAAGAAGGGAGGTTGATGAAGTAAAGGAATTAATCATCATTGTAAAAGAGTATGTACTAGGTCTCCAGATGGAGCTTAAGAGGAGGGATATCAAGGACAATCCCGTCCGTCAGCAGGAGCTAGCTGCATATTTCACCCACTGTAATCTTCAGTTGCCGCACTTGAGGCTCGCATTACTGAATGCAATGACTGTTTGCTACAAGGCTGGTAACATGAACACAGCAGCTAACTTCGCCAGGCGACTACTAGAAACTAGCCCCACCAATGAAAACCAAGCCAAAACTGCTCGACAAGTCCTACAAGCTGCCGAAAAGAACATGAAAGACAAAGCTGAGCTGAATTATGACTTTAGAAACCCTTTTGTTGTTTGTGGAGCAACATATGTGCCTATATACCGTGGACAGAAGGATGTATCGTGTCCTTACTGCAGCTCCAGGTTTGTTCCATCTCAAGAAGGAAAGCTTTGTACTGTATGTGATCTTGCTATCATTGGATCGGATGCATCAGGGTTGCTTTGCTCTCCTACCCAGACAAGGTAATCCAAGCCTTGCAATTAGAAGCGATGTCCGACATTGCGTACATCTCAGTGCTTATGGCTTTTTCTCCAAAGCAGGGTGCTATTCCGAACAAGTTGGACATCAAAACTTGTACTTGACATCAAAACTTGTACTTCACCTTTATCTTGAAACGTTTTGTTTCCAGGTTTAATTATCTTCGTTTACAAATTTGTTCCTCATGTTTATGATATTTCATGTAATAAACTTATAAGGAATTTTGGTTTAGGTATTGTTGAGAGACTGAGAGTTGGTGTATTAGGCTATGATCATAGCATATTCGATGCTTTAATGAGATGTGCTGATTCTGAAAGTTCCTCTTCAAACTTACTGCATCATCTTTAGTTCTCTCTATCAGAGATCGTAAGAAACTATGCCTGTATTATTTCTCACTTCAGGCCCCAATCTTGGTCCAGTAATTCAAAGCTTGGACTGCCTATCTAATCCAATTGATTTCTGGATCTTGTCACAATTAGGAAATAAATTTCCTGGAACTAGCATCGGATTTCAGAGAGAAAGAAAGAAAAGACCCGAGCACCTATGAACAGGGTTTTCTCATGCTTGTTAAAAAGAGGAAACAGTAGCAGGCAGGTGACAGAGAATCCTGCAACTTTTTCTTGAGACATTTATGTACATTTAACGGTCATTAATCCGATAATATGCTTAAAGGGGAACCTAGGCTCTCGATAAAATTACAGTCTACGATCCGTAACCATATCTTCATCATATCTCTCATATAGCAGGTCTAGTGAGACCCCACTCTATGCCCCTTATGGACCCAAAATCTATGGAAACTACAGCTGGGACCAGCACAAATCTGTTTTTCAAAATAAATTTTTTAATCAAAACTATTTATCTTCTACAGTGCATACGTATCTGCTGACATGAATGAGTCTGTAGGGCTAAAAGATTGGCGTAATACAAGAAACTATGAACAGTCGTGGCTGGAGTTGTGAGAATGACTAGCCTCTTATTAACAACTTCGTGTCATACGTGACAAAAGGTATAATTTATTTTTTAATATTTATTAAATAGTTTAATTTGATTTTTAACGTTTTTAAAAGTACTATTTTATTTTATAATGTCTGTAAAATAATGTAATTTGTCCTCGATTGTTTATAATATTTCACAAAGCTACAATTTACCTCTTTAATGTTAATTATGTTAAAATTTTATTAGATAAATATTAATTTTATTAATATTTTTAAATGAACTATTATCTAATTATTAAGAAAGTAATTAACAAAATTTTAATAAAATTAGCATTAAAAGATAAATTTACACTATTTTATAAATGTTAGAACGTAAAATACATTATTTTACAAACGTTAAAGAGTAAAGTGATACTTAAAAAACGTTAAAGAACAACTTAAACCTTTTTTAAAACATCAGGAATGACAAATCCTACCTTTTACTTCACATGAGTTTATTCAAGTTCTTAGCTATAATTATGCTCGTGAAAATTATTTAGGTGTTTGCAAGTATTAAAAATATTAACTTCTTTTTAAAACTCTTTAAAAAATTTTAAGCATTAAATGTTGTATTTATATTTAATAAGAGACTAGCGACGTAAATCGCATTTATTGTCAAATTTTAAATTATTAAATAATTTTTTAAACTACATAATTTATAAGTTATTATATATACTATAAAAAAAAGTGGTGAGATTTCTTTTAGAGAAAAAAATTAGCACTAATTTATGCGATAATTTTTCTACATATAATGTGTGATTGTGTATAATTTTACCACATTTGAAAGTGAAAAACTTGCACATCAAAGCAAAGCATTGTAGGTTATGAGTTTGATTAACGCCTATCATCCTTCAACTACTTAAGCAAATAAATTATCACATTATATATCAATACTTACGAAGAAGAAATTTTCGTTTTATTTTGCTCAATCAAGATAAGATGATGTAAATTTTTTGAACTTCAAAGTGCATATTGTAACTTTACCCGAGGTCTAATGCACTTTGAGATGGGTCACTCTTACTTACCATACTTTGGGGAGATGGGAGATTCGAAAGGCCCCAGAAGCTTGGTGTAATGCTTAGATTTATGCAGAGTTGGTAGCTTTGTGGAATAAAAGGCAAAAGACCTAAGTTAAAAAGGGCAAACACACTTCTTGCGTTGCTCCACCGAGGCTTCTAGACAAAAAGAAAAACGATGATGCCTGAAAAGCTTTACTATTGGCCCTTGTAGTCGAAAGGACATTAGTGCTTCAAAAGCTTTCTTGGGACATTAATTTCTTCAAACCCCCAGATGGCGAAAGATGTTCTGTCTTTTCAGGAGACAAGCCTGAACTAAAGAGTGGAGTGGCCCGATTATTTTCAGCAGCTCTCATGAAGTGCCAACTGGCAAGTATGTATGCAAATAAGCATGTTATCTTTAGTAATTCAAAATTTTGTAAAAAGTTTAATTTGAAATATAACGTTTGTATTCAAATTCAAGTTATATTTTAAAATTTTAAGTTAAAATTTAATATATAAAAAAATTTAATTAAACTTTAATATTTTAAGAATGTACTAATTGAACCTTAAATTGATTGAAACTTAAGGTTTAATTATAAATATTTCAAAAGTATTAAATTTTAATTTAAATATATTTGAAATGTTAAAATTTAATTCGAACAATTTGAAAATTTAGCATTTGATTTATATTTAAGTGTAAACCTTAAATTAACTGGACTTTAATGCTTAGTTTAAAATTTTTTAAAGCATTAAAATTAAATCTGAATGTTTGTATGGTTTGAATGTTTTGAAATATTATATTCTGAATTAAATTTTGGGGTATAGATAGATTCAAATTGATCTTTAAATCTTTAAAATTCCTACTAAATTAAAAACTTAATAACTAAGGGACTTAAAATAAAAAAAAGGGTTAAATTGAAAAATTAAAAGTATGCTTGTACAAATTTCATAATAAGAAAACTTCAACTTCTCTCTGATAATTCTAAGCCATACTGTCCAATCATTTTACTTTGGAACTTAAAGAAGCTTTGAAAAGACAGAAATTTGTAATAATTATAATTTCACCTTTCAGAGATGAATGGTCAATGAATACTAATGCATTGTTGATGGTTCAGAACAACTTGATTTCACTTAGTTATACATAGAATTTGAGAATCTATCATCAATCTTTCAAGTAATAATCTAAGTACAGTAATAGTCGGTGGCTTTTCTATTATTTAATCCTCCAAAACACTAAAGCCTTCTCAAATTCCATGAAAAAAACCGGTAAATGAAGAAAAAGAGGTGATTAAGAAGGAAAGCAAGCGTCGTGTCATGATGAGCACTTTGAGAGAGACCTACTCAACTTGGAGCTTAGGCTTAGAGTAATTTGATTAGGAATTGAGTGTTGGCTAATAAAATTAAAAAGGGAAGAATAAAAAGATAATGGCTAGAGAATAAAAATAAAATAAAATAAGAGTGTGTTAAATAATGCCACAGTCGAGAAAAAAAGAAGGGAGAGTCAACCTGACGAAATAAGAGCACAAGGCTCGAGAGTAAATGACAAGGACACAATTATTGAGACTTCCAAAGATCATTCCCTCACACTAATGGAAACCCTTTTGAACTTCATCTACATAAAACCTGTATTTCACGCCCTTACTCCATGTTAACACGAGATTTTACTTTCCAGAGCCGAAATTTACAAAGGCGTAAAGGGCAAAAAAGGTTTTTGCTTTCACTAAAATTGAGAAAAGTTGGGCAGCTGCTAGCTATTGCACCACTTGGTCTTTGTTTGAATATCTGAATTGTCTTTTCTTCGTGATAAAAAAGAAAAAAAAAAAGAAGAATGGGAAGTGAATACGTATAGAATCAAGAATCATATTGTAGTTCTTGTACACGCTCAAGAACAAAAGGATAATATATACAGTATATTGCTTTTGTTTGTTTAGGGCAGGTTTGATTCGGATTTGATTTATATATTTAATTTTAAAATTTTTTAAATATAAAAATTAATAAAAAATATCACCAAAATCGAAAAAAATTATTAATTCAGTACAAAAATTGAGACAAATAATAAAAAAATTTATAAAAATATATAAATTTTAATATTCAATGAAACCATGTTTAAGTTTCTGAAACCTCAACTTCAGGCTCAAGGTCAAATACGAAATTAAAGGGAATCTTGGAAATAATCACTAAAAAGGCCTAATAATAAAAAATATTACGAATGGCATATCACTGTCTTACAAAATAATTTAAATATTTTTATATATCATATTATAAGATAGTCATTACGAATGTTAACCCATAATCAAACCCATATTAAAATAAATAAATAAATAAGAATTGATCATAACAACATAATAAGCGACAAGAATCTTAAGAAACCCATTAATTCATTGGCTAAATATGTTTATTATTTCGCTTTGTTGACTTTGTTGTTATCATCGTACAGATGTAAAAATCCTGTTGTTAAAGTCAACATTTTGGTTATGATTTAGGTCTTTTCTTCAGCTCTACCTTCTCTATATTCAAGCTCAACCACAACGCGGAGAACACAAAAAAACAGGGGAAACAACTGTAAACCTAACAGACTGAAGAATGACAAATTAGATAGCGGTTCTTCAAGATCGAGCTGGCTGTGAACCATAAACCGACTCTTGGATTTATTTTAATAAAATTGAAATCAGTCTAATAAATCTTCTATTATCTTTAATAATTTTAAAACTATGTACTTATGATAAATTATACTATAATTTATAATTTTTTACCATTTTTATTTTTTAATCTACCATTTTCTTAGATATTTAATCATTTCAAGAAATGCTTCCCACAATATCATCGTACCTCAAAAATCGAACAATATCTATGCTGTAGACAACCCCGTAGCATTCCAGGAAGCTACCACAAATTATGGCGGAGTAAGAAATCAAAGTTTTTTTTCTTTTTTTTGAAAAACTAAAAAAAATAATAAAGCATCAAGGAAGGTTGGGAGACTCGGATCCGGCGATTAATAAACAATAAAATTATTTCAGGCAACGGACAAAGATACTGTGCGAGTCAAACGTAAAGCTAATCAATAGTTCCTACTACCTCGGGCCCCCAAATTAGCCGTATTAATTTAACATCGCAACTTTTCAACGATTTTTTGTTGCTTAAAATACTCTACAAAAATTATTATTATTATTATTATATTTATTCATTTATAAAAACTGATTTCTGAAACTTTTGATCAGGACAATGCCAAGCATGTTACTGTCAAGAAAGTTTGTGTACGGTGGGGACTGATGGTAAAGGCCGCCGGAGACCGTACCCCTAGGATTATATTACTCAAAATCTAATTATTAGCCACTAATAATAATAATAATAATAATAATCTGGGTTTCACGTGATTGTCTTTGAAAAGAAAGCTTAACCTCTAGCTAATGTCGGCTTAATTCAGCGCAATTGGTTAAGTACGCCGAAGATCAATGATTAATTTGTCCACACAAGCAAGCTACATCGATTTTCTTAGAAAATGACCGATCAATATTCTTATATAATTATCCTCGTATGTTCGATAAAGGATTTTACCTTTTGTAGAAACAAATACGAGATAGGGTTTTCTTGGCAAGTCTCCGGTGAATGGAAATCAAATTATTCAATTAGGGTTCCATTTTATATGTTATGTTGAGGAGCGGAAATGCTATGATGAGGAATTTCAATGATGAAAGTGCCGATAAAATAATTATTTAGACGTTTTTTTACCATCAGCAATGACTACCTAAGTTTCTTTTGTATGAATTTTTGGACTTTTCATACTAGTTTGTTTTTAATGTTAACATTTTATTATTATGGACTTAAATCAAGTGATTTAATTCAATTTATTTAATGTACATAATTTATAAATTATTTTACATATTTTTGTTTCATATACAATTTAAAATATTTATTTTACGGGCTTCAAATTTTTAATAAATATATATTATCCTAACCATAAATCCGTCCATGGCTTTTAAGTATTATTGCAAACTATAACGCAATTTGTGATCAAGATTGAATTATCGTGCAACTGGGTGGGGTAAATTTTAATTGATTTCAGAGCTCAACTTGAAGATTGTAAAAACAAGAACGATAATCATAATGCTAACCAGTTAAGTGAAACAATAATCAAAAGGTGCTTGTGCCCATCAACGACTGATCCTTGATTTGATAGTTGACACTGTTCATCCATGTGTAGAAGCGGCTTCTGCTCTTCCTCTACTAAACTTGCTGACGATCTTACAATTCTTATAATTAAAGTCAATAAATCACAATGGTCAAATGTTTTTAGAACATTACCCGTTTGGTTCGGTTTCGATTTTCGGATTTAGCTTTCAGATTTATTAAATATAAAAATTAATAAAAAATATTATAAAAATTATAAAAAAATATTTTAATACAGCACAAAAATCAAGACAGACAACATAAAAATTTATAAAAATACACAAAATTCAATACAAAAATATAACTTTTACAACAAAAAAATTTTATCAAACGGCTCCTAAACTTTTTGTATATCTCTTAGTTATTTTTTAATTTTTAATTTTTATATGTTTATTAATTTTTATATGTATATTATTATTATTATTTTAATTTTATGCTATTTTAATTAATTTTTGTATTAAAAAAAAATAAAAAATTAAGGGGATGTTTAATTGAGTTGTGGATTGTTATTTTTTGTTGTGATTCTTGTATTTTTATATTAGTTATTGTGTTTTTTTTATCGATTTCTGTACTGTATTAATGTGTTTTTTAATCGATTTTTGTGTTTAAAAAAACAGAAAATTAAAATAAAAACTAAAAACTAAACTAAATAATAATAAAAAAAAACCTTTTTTTTTGGTTCATCCTTCAACGGAATAATTATATAACTACTAATTTAATAAATTTTTATCATTATAATGATTTTTATGATATATAAAAATATTTTAACCTATAATGTCTATGTGATTATGAACGTCTTCAACCATTATCATTTATATATAAATTAAAATGGAGCTTACCAGAGCAAAAGAAAATAGCTGTTCACAAGATAGACATTTATGTAAATATACTTTATAATTAGGATATTTAATAATAAGTTTATTATTAAAAATTTTAAATTTAATATGAATATATATTAATATGTAAAGTTAATATTTTCATTTATTTTGAATGTGATAATGATAAATTTTTTAATAATTAAAATTTTTATTTTTTTGTGTATTTAAGAATAATTTATAAATATTATATTCAGTGTAATACCAACAAAACGTTAAAGACATATTTGTCTGTCTTAAAAATTAGGACCGCGGATTAAATAATGTAGTTCCACGTGTCTTAAGAACATTGTCAGTCTTAAGAAAAATTTCAATCGAGCTGTAACTGAGATATTGCCAATTATGGTTAGATTTCAATGAATATATATGCAAAAATGAGCATGGATCAATCTTAATTATAGGTAAGGGTCAGAAAAAGTACTAAGCGGGTTTTCCGGTGCAAGGACGAATAAGGAAAAGCTGTCGATCTACCACGTGGACTATCATCTCGCCGTAGGATACGCATCAAACGGCTCAGATTCGAGACAACTTCGATTAGATTCATTGAAACTGGAAGAGAACTGTAAGAGTAAGTGCCGAGAGATAGATTTATAGATTTTCTTGCTCACACTCATTCCTTCTTTATCTCTCACTCACTCACTGTATATGTATAAGTCTATCTAAAAGAGAGTAGGTTTGTCTTAAATGCGGAGCGTATAGTATGTATGCAGCAGAGAGTGGGGTGTGCAGTTCCCATGGCGGCGTTGCAGAGCTCTAATTCCGTGTCATTATTGCTTCGAACAACGAAAGAGAATTGATAGTAAAGCTGATCGTGGGCTATCTCTCTATATCCAACACTCATCTTCCTTAGTTTTCTTTCTTTCTTTCTTTACCCTAAAACCCGAAATTCTCTTCAGAATTTTTTTTTTTTTTTGGTCTCTGGTTTTATAACCTCAAAAAGCTGCAAATAACCCAACAGCAAAGATCACACTCAGAGTGGGGTCAGAGAGACTCAATAATCAGAATTTTAACCCACCCCACAAAAATTCAACCATCAAAAGACTCAGAAACCAAAGCCAGTAACTGATCTTGCTAATGCCCATAAGAAGCTTGCTTCTTTGACATTTAAAGTTTTTGATATGGATGTTTTGTCTAAATTGGGGTTGGTTTCAGTCTCTGCGTGCAAAGCATGGCTGGTTGGTTCTATCTAGGCGGGAGTGGAAGAGAGGGAGCATCAAACAAGCAAGAAGAAGAAAAAGTAGAGAACAGTGTGTTTCTTTACAGGAACGAAGAGATCTGCAACAAGGGGTTTGAGTTATGGCCGCAGTATTATCACCCGCACCACCAAAACATCAACAGCTACACTTCATTTGGAGTGGGTCCTAGTCGAAGAAGCATATTCTCTGATGAATCGTCGAGACCAGGAATTATGGCAATGAGGCAAGGAGGATTAGGCAGTGGTATGAATTGCCAGGACTGTGGTAACCAAGCCAAGAAAGATTGCCCGCATTTGAGGTGTAGAACTTGCTGTAAAAGCCGAGGGTTTCACTGCGAAACCCACGTAAAGAGCACTTGGGTCCCTGCTGCTAAAAGGCGAGAGAGGCAACAACAGTTAGGTGCTATGCAGCAGCAGCAACAACAACATCAAAATCAAGAACAAGAGCAGGATGAACAACAACAACATCAGTTTCGAGGAGGAGAGAATCCAAAAAGGCTGAGGGAGAATCAAAGTGGCAATCCCTCTCTTGCTTCCTCCCGTCTAGGCACTTCAGGTAAAGTTTGTAGTTTTACAATGCAACCCCGATAAATAAATCACCCCCTAGATGAGATTTTTCTAGAACTTTGTTAGCTTCATGAACATGGTAATGGAGATCTTCAGGAAATTTTTGAACTTTCAGCTTTTTAATGGCGGAAACAAGGTCGTATCATTTGCGTGTGAGGGCAAGTCCACTCTTCCATAATTAGCCACCCACCACATGCTTTCCTCTTTCTTGTCTATCTTTTCCATGATTCTATTCTATTACTGTTCGTTAGTAAGACTGACGAAGAAACGTCACGTAGAGAATTTAGCACGAATCCTCTTCTTCGTCATTCTTGTCTTTATTTAAATGTCTTGTCCCTCGATTTTTTCACTGATTCTTACGATTTTTCTTTGAGACTAATTAGGGTTGGAACTGGGACAATTTCCTCCACAAGTGAGTTCACCAGCTACGTTTCGTTGCGTTAGAGTAAGTTCAATGGACGATGCCGATGAGCAACTGGCGTATCATACAGCAGTTAACATCGGTGGTCGTGTTTTCAAGGGAATTCTCTACGACCAGGGCCCCGACGGCCGTTATAACGCCGGAGGCGAGAGCTCCTCCGGTGGAGCACAACAATTAAACCTTATAACAGGAGCAACTGCTAGTACCACTGCAGCGAGCGACCCCATTACTTCAGGAGCTTTACTTGATCCAAATTCTTTATATCCGGCTCCATTAAACGCTTTCATTGCTGGTACGCAATTCTTTCCACCACCAAGGTCTTAGTTGCAGGCCTGGCCTTTGAAATGCAGGGTACTGATCACATTCTTGGCAGAACTCTCTAAAAAGTTGGATCTCAATATAGACAGTCTTCTTTCTTGTAGTGTAACATGCATCCACTGAAGTAGAAAGGATAGGAATTTAGAATTGGAGAACTGAGGGAGCTTGTTGGTTTTGAATTTTTGTTTTCGAACTTCATTTCTGATTTTCATGGTTTCTTATTGATCTTATCGATAACCCAATTCTTCATTTTCGTTTTTATTTTTTTGTATCATATGGTTGCGTGCAGTGTGCCCTTGTTTTTGTCTCAACATTTTTTCCTCTGACTGTTTACTTTATCGTTTATTATTTTTTCTCTTTTATGGTTGATGTTCAATTTGCTTTCTGGTTGGTGTTGGACTCGAAGCTGCTTTTTCCCAGTTTCTCAGTTTGCCTGCCGGATCAAAATGGGACGAAACAGGTTTCGTGTTTAGTTAAGCAAAGAATTTTAGAACCTTTTATGGCGAAGCAAAACTGCCCATACCATCTTTTTGATCGACAAATGTCAGCTCATTTTCAGGTCCTAAGCCAAATCGTGATTAGTAAAACTACAGACTCTCTTCACTCCCACAAATTACATATATATGCAAATAGATAGTTTTGGGGGAATTTCTCATCAACTACTTATCTGCAGAACAATAGTATTTGGAAGGTTAATTTAATCACTAGCTAGCTAGCTCAGATTTTTAATGCTTTTGCTAAACTGTGCATGTGATGTATGGAAGACTATACTCGATGTTCGTGGGGTAGTGAAGTACGTGTGTGTAAAATAGGATCAAATTTGCTTCCATAGATTGCCAGATTCGGTACATGGGAATGGAAACTAAAACATTCGAGGTTTCCCTACTTATGTAAAATCTTAGCTTTGACATGTGCTCTCATCTAATATCAATTAAGATTTACTCTTCTCTCAACGTGTTAGTACTCCATTGTCTGATTCTTTTCCTTGTTTTGAAACGGTTTTAGCACATAGAATACTAAATGCTCCACGCAATATGTGTAGGATAAGCATTCCGTTTTATCGTTTATGTTTTTGGGATCTAGGGCCTTTGATATATCGTTTGATGCTTGTTAGTACAGCTTCTTTGCTAGAAACTAAAAAATGATAGTGAATTGATACATACATATTTGATATATTCCTTTGATATCAATGATTTCAAAGATGAGCTAGTCATATTTTTATAGTTTTGTCAAAGAAAAAGTTTGGTAACAAATGATTTGATGGGTTATTAATAGGCATAATATTATAAATTATAAAAATTGTATAAAAAATATATTAACATAATCTCTTTTAAAAAGTAATTTTTTACTTGATAATAATACTTGTAATGTAGGAGATCTTTTTTGTATATTAGTGAAAATATTCCACTTCTTAATCTTTATTTAGTTAGTTTATTCATATTTATGGAGGGAATTATCAAATCTGCTTCAGTGTACATGCATGAAAAAGAGAATACATAACACTTTTTGTTCCTTTTTTGTTTTAATGGCCGAGGGATAAAATTTATTTAATTAGTTATTTGTACCCAATCAGCTTAATTACACTTTAAATTATAGAAACATTTGCAATAAACGTTGCTTAAGGGGATAGATCACGTAGATCAGAAACGGGCAGAATTTGGATATGCGTGTCGGCCGATTGATCAAAAAAGCTGTTTTTGATCTGATTTTATGGTCTCTATGCATGAGTGCATGCTTCTGTGTTGATGATTGTGACTTCCTCGACATTTGTGATCAGGATTCATTAGAGAGAAATAATACACTCTCCCCAGAAAAACCTGATTATATATATATACATGACCCTGATGAAATAATTATGTTGGATTTTAATTTCGCTACATGTTAGAACTTTCTTTTTTTTTTTTTTGCGTAATTAGCTTCTTTTTTGTTATATCAATAGTTTTCGATATTATGTTTTTCCTAGGTTTTCAGTATCATTGTTGATACGAAGAGGAAAACGTTTTCATCTTAAGGTCGGTGTCGGATACTTAACGTGGGAAAAAAGCTAGGTTTCTCCAATGTTTATGATCTTAAGAGGAAATTTGTAAGAGAAACAAAGCAAAAAACACGAATGGTTTCAACTATAAGTTCGATAAGCAAAGGATATCTGTAGTTACACTATTTTATTAAAATATATATATATCTAAATATTTTATAATATATTTAAAGTATTTAAATATATAATCACAGCTAAAATGTTTAGCGCACACACATAGTTCAGCTATATGTATCCAGATGCCTCTATTCCTAGAAATTATATCGTCCTTTGGTCTTTTAATAAAAAGGTATATTATAATTAGAATTAAATGTTAGTTTTGCTTTATTTGTATTTGTTGGCCATTTCAATTGAGAGAAGCTAATTATTGTAATTGAATTTTGTTGATAACAGTGACAGTGTTACGTGAAAATTAGGCTAACAATAAGATTTTCATACAAGAATATGGAATTTATAATAGTCTATAACAATTAAAGCAGCTATGAATGCCTCATGTCTGACTGATAGGATACTTGGATACTTCAATTCAAATTTTTTTTTTTTTGTGCAAGAAAATCATAGAAGTAAACGAGGAACTATTTTATTAACTCACGAAGAGACAAACATGCTCTACGCTTTTTTTAGGGGCCTCTTAAAAGAAATATCCACTCTTCCTTATATTTGTTATTTAATGTGATGGAAAAATGTAATTTTTTCTAAACAAGCACTAAAAAATTTGGAATAACCATATATTTAAAGAGATTTTTATACTACTTTAGAAACAAGTTGTAATAAATAAAAGCTATATGTTGAAAGCAAAGCCTAGTCTAGTGGGGGGCCTCCATATATATATATATATATATATAGCCTGGTAATATATATGTGGTGACCATCATTTTTTAATGAATTTCAAATATTTTATAAGTCGGAAAAATAACCAATTGTCGGTAAAAGATGGAACACTCAATTCTGGCTACAAAAGACGACCCTCTTTGTAATACAGGAGTACAGAATTATGAATACTGTCTCGTTTATTGAATTATCAGGACTTCGGCTTAAAACGGAGAAATACGAGGGTTTTCATACTCTCAAATTTCTGCATGCTCATTATCTCTTTCATATGTTCAAGTAATTATAATATTTAAATAAATCATCTATAAAAATGATTCTATTTGATTTGTAAATAGACATATCTATTAATTTCATCGTAATTTTATTAAGTTGATGTGACAATATTTATTGATGGTATAGCAATTAAATTATTCCACTATCTCATATAATTTTCAAATAAAAAAATTTATATCTTAAATTCACAAAATTATAATTTAAACTGGTAGTTTTATTTATCTAAGAGTCTATGAAGATTATATTTATAGAATATAAAAATTATTTAAAGGCCACAAAATATTGAAAGGCTGAATCATCGCCTAGGAGGAACAGCTCTAGGGTTTTTCACCCACTAGGCAAAGCATACATAGGCTTCAGTGAATTGAGCAACAAACAAACCAAGTGGTCCCAATATTGGTCAATTTTATATACATACAACTTTCGCATGCATGCAACGGTATACATGGGGTTCTTCTCCTTCTCTCATTTGATTGGAAATTCCCATGCCCGTATAAACCTCAGCTACGTACTACCAGGCAATTCAGCTTCTGCTAATTCAATCCTAGTGTTGCCAGAGCCTAATGGGGACCTCTCCTTCAAAGGAAAAGCTGGACACAGAGATATCAAATTAGACTGGGCACGTTAAAGTTTAAATTTGAATATCTAAATTCGATTGTATTCTCGTTTGATAATCTTTTCAGTCAAATAATCATGAAAAATTAACTGGTGCCAATAGATTAAAATAAATTTGACTAGATTTAAAATTTTAAGTTCGTGCTGAGGAAGTTTAGAAAAAATGGGGAGACGCAAGAGCTGTCGGTTGGGACGGGGATAAGCTTATGTATATTTATCCATTTTGTTTTGAACCTCTTTTTTGGTTTTATTTAAGGATGTACTTTTTATCACTTGCGCTGACTTTTTTTGAAACATTTCTTGGTATTAAAAAACCCGAACGTCATTCGATTCATTGCCAACCTAACTGGATGGGGTTTGCTTGAAACCGTTTTCGGTTATTATTTTTTAAATACGAAAAATAAAAAATGGTATATAAATTTTTTATAAAAAAATAAATAAATTAATTAAAATATTAAAAAATAACATAAAATAAAAAACATATAAAAACGAAAACCAAAAATTAAAAATTGAAAATTGAAAGTTGAACTAAACATACTCTTAAATTAATTAACCTTAATTAATCAATTTAATTGTTAGCATGGTCTTATTAGACTTCTTATGATCATGGGATATTATAGAGATTGACATTGATTAAGATTAAGATTATAAGAGTTAGAGTCCTTTTGATTTTATAGTTAGTTTACAATTTTGTGTATAAATAGACAATATACCTTGTATAAAAAATAGAATAAAACTTCACAATTCTCTTCATTATTCTTTATTCTCTTATGTTAATACGGTATCAGAGCCACATGCCTCAATTTTGGTTTGAATCCTCTTTTTTTTCTTTGCTGCCATGTTCTTCCTCTCAGTAAGATCCTGCTTCTACCCTATTCTGTTCTGTTTTACCATACTAGATCCGTCTCCACAACCCAAACCCGCACCCTGACCTGTTTCCTAATCCATAACCCACAGCCCATAAGGTCCACCAGTTTCGGACCTGACCCACAACCCAATCTAGGCCCATCTTCTCGACCCAACCCGCATCTTCCTCGTCTGTTGCTCTACCCTACCCGCCGCTGCACATCTCTCATCTCCTTCTTCATTAACGTCATTCTCCTTCGTCAGCCCCACCTCTCTGAGCTTCGTACTATGCTCCTCTCTCTGCCAATCTCCAGTCGTTGTGTTCTCCTCCATAGTCAAGGTCACATCTCTCTATTCAATTCATCAACTAGCCACCATGTTCTCCTCCAAAGTCAAGGTCACTTCTCTATGTTCAGTTCGCCAACCCAAACGCTAGTGCTCCTCTCTCTACCGATCTCTAACTACCGAGTTCTCCTCCAATGTCGAGGTCACATTCCACTAGTCAGTCCAGAGTCGAGGACGCATCTCTCTTCCACTTGCTGACCCAGACACTAGCCAGTTGTTGCGTGTTCCCCTCTTGCCTAGAGCAGTTGCTGAGTGCTCTCCTCCAGCCAAGACCGATTGACCAGTTGCTGTGTGTTCTCCTTCAACCAAGACCGGTTGAACAGTTGCAGTGTGTTCTCCACCAGAGGTTGCCCTACCCAACGTTCCAAATCGCATATTCGTTTGCCTTTGTTTTGCTTACAGATAAGCATTCGCAATTATTTTGATTATTTTCCAACAGATATGGAGAAGTTTGATATTTCTGTCCCGATTACAATAATTTTATTTGGATCAAATTACAATCTTTGGGTTCAAAGTACGAAGAGTTTTTTTGATAGGTCTCAAACTTTAGCATATTGTCACCGGTGATATTACTCAGCCATTTAAAGAAATACATGAAGCTGATACTTAATTTGTAGATCTCCTTAAGGACTAGGATAATAAAAATCATCAGATTATTACATGGTTTCGCAATACTTCTGTACCATCTATTCACATTCAATTCGCTGATTACAACTTTACAAAAGCTATATGGGATTTTTTTGGCTAATTGATATTAGACTACGAGACTTGCTCATTATTATCAGTTATGGACAAATCTTCACAATCTTAAACAAGAATTCGATCAATCTGTAAACGATTTTCTTGCTCAAGTCCAACCAATTTGGAATCAACTCTCTTAGGCTGAAGTCAGTGAAGATCATATACTGCTCATTCAAGTACTTATGGCACTAAGACCAGAACATGAACTTGTTTGAGCCTTTATACTACATTGACATCCACTTCCATCATTGGATACTGCTATTCAGGAGATGATTTTTGAAGAAACTCACCTCACCCTAAATAGAACGCCTCATTCGGATATAGTTCTTACTACTACACATTCCTCGCCTATAAAATCTAATGATAAAGTCTGTAATAATTGCTGTCAATTTGGTCATATTTTTGCTAATTTTCCTACTATATATAGATATTGTCATAAATCTGATCACTTTATTGATAATTGTCCCATACGACCTCCAAGACCAAAAAACGGATCTTCTACGTCCAAGTTCACCTTTAAACCTAGGTCTTCTGTCACTGCTACTGCCGCCGAGGGTTCTACAGCTATCATTATGACTAATTTCGAGGCACTACTCAAACAAGTTCTCTCTTCCAATTCCATTACTGTCATATCTATCACTCCATGTAATTCTTACTGGTATTTCAACTCTACATGTTGCAATCATATGACCTCCGATATTCAATCATTATCTTCAATAACAACTACTCATTCCTTACCACCTATCCATACTACTAATGGTACTTAAATGAAAATATCTCATATTGGTCATGTATCCACCTCAAACCTTAGTCTTCTTGATACCTACTACGTTCCCAACTTCACCCTAAATCTCATTTCTATCGGTCAATTATGTGAAAAAGGTTTAAATGTTATTTTTTCTTCTTCTTGTGTTCAGGTACATGATCCGCGAATGGACCAGATTCTTAGGACAGGTCATCGGATAGGTCGATTGTTTGAAATTGAATCACTTCTTTGTCTTGGTGATGCTTCTGCTAGCAAAATTCAATCTTTAATTTCTCGCAGCCTATTAGGATCTATGAATTTTGCACAATTTACTTGTTTACATTGTTAGCTTGCTAAACAACCAGCTTTGTCTTTCACTACTAGTTATTCTATTTCAGACAAACCAATTACTTCAATACATTATGATATTTGGAGTCCTTCTCCTGTCTCCTCTGTAAATGGTTTTCGTTATTTTATTTTATTTAAGGATAACAGTCAATTAAGTAATCAAGTTTTAAAAATTTTCAATTGAGTGATTAACATTTGAAAAGTTAACTAGTTGAGTGAAAAAACTTAACGTCGTTAGTCATTGTTCCGACCCAACCCAGGCCGGCCCAATAACCCTGATCCGACTCGGCCCGCTCCAACTTTTTTTACATTTTCTGGTTAATTTTTTTAAATGTTAATCACTCAATTGAAAGGGTTTTAAAATCTTAGTCACTTAACTGAAAAATGTAAAAAAAGTTATATTAATAACATATTTTGAAAATTTTAATATAGATTCA
>JAOXYD010000002.1:1181801-1201297 GCA_028565735.1 Pinacopodium congolense
TCGATGAGTCGTATATAGTTTAAAATAAGCACTAAAGGCTTGGTTTGCCATGATTCTGCTTTATTCACTCGCACGACTGATAGGGGTACTGCTCTCCTGTTACTTTATGTTGATGATATGATCATCACAGGCGATGATGCCTCTGGTATTTCTAATTTACAACAATATCTTCATCAACATTTCGAAATGAAAGATCTTGGTTTACTTATTTATTTTTTTAGCCTTAAAGTTTCTCACAATTTTGAAGGCTATTATCTTTCTCAAACCAAGTATGCATTTAATCTTCTTTCTCGAGCTGGTATCACTGATAACAAAATAGTATCCACACCTTTGGAGCTCAATTGCAAACTTACTCCTCTAAATGGCACTCCCCTTCAAGATATAACTTTATATCGACACCTTGTTGGAAGTCTTGTTTATCTCATTGTTACTAGATCTGACATAGCTTATGCTGTTCATTTAGTTAGTCAGTTTATGTCAGCACCTCAATCCCCTCACTTTTCTGCGGTGCTTCGGATTCTTCGATATATTAAGGCACTCTCTTTCACGGTTTACACTTCTCTACTAAATCATCTTTAGTTTTATCTATCTACTTTGATACTGATTGAGTTGGTGATCCCACAGATAGATGCTTTACCACTAGCTATTGTTTCTTTTTGGGAGATTCTCTTATCTCTTGGCGTAGCAAAAAGTAAACGGTTGTTGCTCGTTTTAACATCGAATCTGAGTATCGTACCCTTGTTGATGCTACTTCTGAATTACTTTGGTTACAATGGTTATTAACTAATATAGGTATCCTATATTCTTCGACAACAACACTTTTTTGTGAAAATAGAAGTGCTATCCAAATTTCTCATAATGATATTTTTCATGAGCGCACCAAACATATTTAACTTGATTGTTACTTTGTTCGATATCATGTCCATTATGGGACTATACGTTTACTTTCTATCTCTTTTATTGATCAAACAACTAACGTATTTACCAACACTCATCTTCCTACTCAATTTCAAATTCTTATAAACAAACTCAAGTTGGCATCTACTACACCACTGTGAGTTTGAGGAGGGCGTTAGCATGATGTTATTAGACTTCTTATGATCATGGGATATTATAGAGATTGACATTGATTAAGATTATGATTATAAGAGTTAGAGTTCTTTTAATTATATAATTAGTTCACAATTTTGTGTATAAATAGATAATGTACCTTGTATGGAAAACACAATAAAATTTCACAATTCTCTTTGTTATTCTTTATTCTCTTCTGCTAATAGTAATTATACAAATTACTTCAACAAATTCATAGGAAAAGGTAGAAACCAGTGGATTATACACACTTACAAGAGGTTATTACAAGGACTCAAAGTTCAAATTCATTAAATTTATTTATTTAAAAATTTTTGTTTAAACTAATGATTATACTAATCATTTGTAATGTGATATTATTTTATCTTTTTTATGGTCCAAATACTGGTTAAGTTATCGTATTAATAATCGTAGAAATATGGGTTGTTTTGGAAATTTACGAGTATTTAGCCAGCTTTATTTTTTCATTAAAAATCTTATTTAGCTTAATAATCATATCATAAAAATGGATCGAAGTATAAAAGTAATTGAAAGAATGGGCATGGGCTATACGGGACTAGCCCAACTAAAAGATTAAAAAACAAAAACAAAAACTCAACCCAAAGCTTTACTACATATGCATTAACCATATTTTCAATCCTGAACCTTTCACAATATTACTAATTCAATCCTATACCTTTTAAACTTCTTATTTGATTCCTATAGCTATGCGAACCAATCCAAAGAAATCCTTCCTTCTATCTCCATTAACGGAGATCTGACCTAGACAATAAAGAATTAACACGTAAGCTTATACGAAACGACGTCATTCTAACCTATTAATACCCATAAGTAAAACTGCATTGTTCTCTGTGAAACAATGTAGTTTTGGATCAATAAAACGTTGTTGTTTTATTGAATGAAGTCGATCCCTAAATTTGGTCTTCTAGTTGTTACATCTCTTTCGTGACTCCCGTCTCGCTCTTTCGCTCTCTATTCTCTCCCTCTTTGTTTTACAATCCTTCTCTGTTCTCTGGTCCTTTCCATCGTTGCATTTTGGGGCTTGTCGATGTCTTCTCATCTTAACGCATCTCGTCAACGTGTTCTCACTACCTTCTTCTCGCAACCATCTACTTTCAGCTACACAAAAGGTATGGATCTCGACCCATTCTTTCTACCTTATCCTTGTCGTTTTATAGATAGTCAAGATAGTGTTCGTTTCTTTTGTATTAACACTGTAAGTTGCATAAACCCAATTTGTGAAAATTTTGGAATATGATGTAGTGATCTTAATGTATGCTATAAGATGTTTGTTTAATGATCAATTTTTGCACATTTTTGTTAGGTATCCAGATTGATCAATTTTTGGCATTTTTCACTGTATTCTAGATATGCCTGCAGTAATGTTGACCTAAGTGTTGATCGCATTATGTGTTTCAGATAACTGAGTTTTGTTTTATTTCTTTTTTCCTTACTGTAATATACAGTTAAACTAAGGTAGATACTATTTCGTTGATATCTTATAGTGATGTCCTTAATGAAATTTTATCCTGCATTAGGTCATTTTAGTCTTAACTATTGGTAGTAGTTTGGTTGATAAAATGTGGATTATGTGCCAACTGAGACTCTGAAGTTGTTAATTACTTTAAGTGCTGATTTTTCCATCTCAAATTTTTTGTTACTTTAATACACAATTTGCCATGTCAAGTTACTGATTTTGTGACAAATGAGAAGCATGGTGCTTTATTCTTTGCAATCAAATATAATTTGAGGTTACAGTTACAATTGTATTTTAGTTCTTTGCATAATATTTTGTGTTTATAAACATTTAAGGGTGGATTGGTATGGGGTACTCAACATACATCATAGTGAATTATTCAAAGGAGATCTACCTGTTGAATATATTGGTGGTACAATTGACAAATTGGGAGTTATCGGTGAAGACAGATTTAGATACTAGGATGTGACGAATAACATTAAGGAAATTAGATAGTGTTATGATATTAAACAACTTTTTTTCTAAATTCCTTAAACAAAATTCAAGTTTGGACCAAGGATTTTAAAAAATGATATAACAACTTTTGAGATGTTGAGATGGTTAGATAGATGCAAGGTTGGAGAGGAGAGCTTAAAACAAATGGAGGTTTTTGTTTGCATGAGTTAGGAGCTGTTGAGAGTGAAGATGTAGAAGTTGAAGCTGCTGAAATTGAGGTTGTATAAGTTGAGGTTGCTAGAGTTAAGACTATAAAAGTTGAGGCTGCAGGAGTTGAGGATGATAGAAATGGGGTTGCAAAAGTTAAGGATGCTTGAAATGAGGTTGTTGAAAATCATGTTTCATTTAATAAAGTTGAGGATGCAGAAGATTATGATAATGGTCATGATGTTTGTAAGGAGTATAGATTTTCGAAGGCGACAGTTAAGTACTTGTCAGACGATGATGAATTGATAAGTGTAAGGGAAAATATTCAACAATTTTATGTTGATAGTTTGGGGAAGAAACAAAAGGAAGGTGGGCCTTCTAAAGTAGGCAATGAAGTGTCGAATTGTGAGGTATTAATCAGTAGAGTTGAAAAAAGTGATGACGATGAAATGTTTGAGTTGGATGAGGAAGGTAATCATGAGTCAACTTATGACTCTGAATGTAGTGATGGTCTTAACTCTATGAGGAAGAAAAGTGAGTATGATTATAATGATCCAAGATGCTCATATCTAAATTTTGCTTTGTATATGAGATTTGAAGGACCAAAGCAATTCAATGAGGCATTAAACAAGTATTCAATTAAACAGAGGTATGATTTGAAGTTGGTGAAAAATTGTAAGATTTTTTTTAGGGCTAAGTGTGCCGCCATAGGTTGTCCTTAGAAGATATCTGGAAGTTTAAACTAGAAAAAAATATCTTTCAGGTGATCCATTATAATATAGCCATGATTGCTCAAAGGTGTTTAAGAATATGAGAGTTTTAAGTGCTTACTTTGCTAGCAGTCTGTTCAAAGATGTTAAATGTGTTTCTTTGATATCATTGACAGATATGAAAGTTATGGTGAAAACTCAGTTAATTATTGATGTTCATTTATCCAAGATTCAAAGAGTGAAAGGACGGTTGCTTTAGAAGTGGAAGGGTGATATGAAAGAAGGGTATACCTTATTATAGGACTACATGAAATAAATCTTAAATTCTAACCCTGGGATAACATTTGTCATTGAGTTTGAGGTATCTCTCCTGTCTAGCATACATCTTATATTTGACAGGTTATATGTTACATTTTCATGCTGCAAGAAAAGTATGATAAATGGTTGTCGGAGAGTAATTACTTTGGATGGAAAGGTATTATAAATGGTTGTCGGAGAGTAATTAGTTTGGATGGGACATTCTTGAAAGGGGGAGTCAAAGGGGAATTACTTACGGTAGTTGGTAGAAATGGGAACAATTAGATGTTCCCAATTGCATGGGCAGTAGTGCACATAAAAACCATTGAAACATGGTCATAGTTTATGCGACTATTGAGGGATAACTTAGAACTCAAAAGAGGTGATAGATGGATGTTAATAACAGATAGACAAAAGGTATGTAACAAAATTATTATGTTTTGTGTATTTCTAAATGCATACCAATGACTTGTAATTTATTTTACTTATGACAAAGTTTAATTAAAGTTGTGAATGATGTTCCATTGAGCAGAACATAGATATTGTGCCAGACATATCTTTACAAAGTGGAGAAATCATCATAGAGGTTTACAATTGCAGAGATTATTTTGGAAAGATTTAAAATTCACTACTGAGCCTGATTTCAAAGATTTTTTGAAGGAATTAATGGAGTGAAAGCCTTATGCATATAAAGAATTTCTCAATGATCCAGTTGAAAAATGGTATAGAACTTTCATTAAAAATTCCGAGGTAAAATGTGATATTGTTAATAATAATTTATATGAAGCTTTCAATGAAAAAAAATCATATATGCCAGATGCAAACCAATTTTTCAATGTTGGAAGACATTAGAGTTTATGTCATGACAAGGCTACAGAAGAATATGGATAGTTGCAATAGCTAAATACATGACATTGAGTATAACATTAGGAATAAATTGATGAGGTATCAAAAAGATAGTGTCTTTATGAAGTGGCTTGGAATGAAGTTGGTGGCTTTGAAGTTTGTCAATATGGAAACAGGTTCAAGGTTATTTTTGATAGTTGAAGTTGCTCATGTAGAGGTTTGGATTTTTCAGGTATTCTTTAGACTCTTCTTTATCAATTTATTTCTTTACTAGTTTTGTCTTTACTTATATAAATCCTTTGTTTTTTTGGGTATTCCATGTTGTCTTGCAATAGAAGCCATCAGATTGTTGGGTCAAAAAGCTGAAGATTACTTGTTGCATTGGTTTAAACAACCAATGTACTCATTGGCTTATGCAGAAATGATGCATAACAAAGAAGAAAATTTTGGCCCAAGACTAATAAGGAGTCATTATTGCCACCTCGTATTAAGAAGATGTCTAGCAGGCCAAAGATGAAAAGAATTAAAGAAGAGAAAATTTTAGTACCTTCTACTAGTAGAGCATCAAAGAATGATATGATAATAACATGCCAACTTTGCAAAAATAAAGATCACAACAGATTTGGATGTCCATTGAAGGAAAAGTTATCGAAATCTACTCTTTAGGAAACTTCAACACCAAGGATGAAGAAAAATATTAAGGTTCCTGTAGGCCATGGAGCATATGTTGATGAAGAAACTGGAGCATTCATTTGGAGTGTAAATTCTTGTTCATATTAATTTGTGGTTATTTTATAATTTTTTTGTTTGCTGATATATTGTCAATATTTATGCTTGTACGAAGGACCAGTCAAAGTTGTTACTATTGAAGGAAGGAAAGAAAATGCAAAGAGTCATATAACAAGAAGTTCAAAGAAGGCAGCTGAAAATATATTGTCTGTGACTATTTATATTGAAAGGATGATCACAAGGGTTTTATGTAGGCAACAAAGGAGTGTTGCATCTCAATCATCTTCAAGAAAAAAATGACCAAACAGAAACATATAAAAAAGAAAACAACTAGGCATAGAGATTCTGCGGTAGGTACTCATCAATCTAGAGTTAGTGGTGAATTATGAAGGTTTTAATGCAATTTGGACAAGTTATTAGTAGGGAATTGGTTTGTAGATAATGCTTGGTTAAATGTGTAGTTATTTTTGAATGAAAAATGGTGTTTCTAGATTTGCTAGAAATGTAAATGTTTACCTGAATTCAAATTTTCATATTTGTATGACTTTTGTTTCCAGATTTGCAGCTGGAAATGTAAATGTGTAACTGAAATGTGCAGGTGGAAATGTAAATATATAAATATAAGATTTTTGATTTAGTTGAATGTAGTTTCAAAATTTCAAATGTTGATTTAGTTGAATGAAGTTTGAAAAGTTCATATGTTCTTCATTTTGTTTAATGAAGTTTGAAAAGTTATGTAAATTGGTGTAAAATTGGCAATTTCATTAGCCGTGGTAGAGTTCATTTGATGGCTATTTTGCTCTTAGATATAGATTTTCTACAGTAAACCTTCACAGGATGGTGTAGAGGTGGAGAATAAAAACAGGTTTTCTAACAACATTGAATAGGTTTGAAAAAAATATAGATTTTCTGCAATAAACTTTCAATGAAAGCTGAAGGCCTCATTTTCTTGGGGAATAACATTATAGATCCCAGGTTTGAGGATGTTGCAAACACTGACGAGGTTAGAGATGATAATCCCATTTTTACAAAGGTAATTCTAACTTTTGAACTATTACAACAATTTTCATTCAACTTATTCAACTACTTAAATTACTGTTTTTGTGATATTTTTCAAAGTAGGTGCATAATTGTATCGTGTCATTTTATTGGTAGGTTTCTTTTGGTTTCTAAACTTTGAAAGCTAATAGGATACAAGAGAATATAAGGGCTTCATTTTATCAACATTAGTTTTCACGAACCACTAACCCAATCTTACTAATTCCTTCATTTTAAGTGGATTGCAAGTCAATAAGCAGCATTATAATTTTGTCTCAGTATTAGATTCTCGAAGTTGCGAAACTATGTATAAGAGATTAAAACCCAGACAACACCAAGTAAAAACAAAAAAACAAAATACCAACTTAATAACAAGAGTAACTTAATAAGAAAATCACCATTACATCCAACGATCATATCTGATCAAATCCAAAAATCCATTATCGTGGTTGTTGTTCTAAATTCAACCAAATTAATAACAAACCCAAGAATAGCAAATGCAATTTAAGCTAGTAAGTTAAAAAAGAGAACTTAGAAACCATAAAATTAAGAAAATCCTAGAAAAATACAAAAAGACCCCGAAACCATAAAAATTAGAACAACGAAGAAGTAAATACAGAGAGTCCGCTTCTTTTTCCTTCTCCTTCGAGTCTCTTCTTCTCTTCTCTTTACGACTCTTCTTATCTCTAAATACAATTTCTCTTATTTGTTTTAAAAAAACAAGTCTTCAAAGGTGTGCTTGCTATGGTTACATAGAGGAAGGAGTTCAAGAACTTATAGGAATAGATTTAGAGATAACATTATTGTGGATGTGCGTTGTAGTGTGGGAGCCGATTGATTTAAGAGAGTGGCAGCCATTGTTGAGCCACAAGAGAACGAAAATTGTAAAGAAGAAGAAACATTATAAATAAACGGGATTAGGGATTAAAAAAGGTAGAGTTTTATTAATTCAAAACTGCATCATTCTTTTGTTAATGGGTATTAATCTCGTTTCATATTAGCTTACATGTCAATTTTTTTTTTATGTCAGATCTCTGTTAACAAAGACAAGACACAAAGACTTCTTTAAATTGGTTCGCATGACTATAGGATTTTAATAAGAAATTTAAAGGGTACAGGATGAATTAGGAATATTGTAAAAGGTTTGGGATTAGAAATATATATATATAAATAATTAAGTAATTATTCCTTAATTTAGAGCGCAAAAACGATTTTTAAACGCGAAGGAGTATTCTGTGTGTGTATATATATATATATATATATATATGTATAGCGTTCATGTGTTTGGCATTTGCTTTGGACCATTAGTTACGTGAAAAGAATGAGGAAAAATATAGAGAGAAGGAAATTTGAACCAAACACCTATAGTCGAAGCTTGAGCATTGATGTTGCAGCGAGATCTCGCCTGTTTGTACGAAATCGCGTGCTCTCTACGGAACATATTTGTGTGTTCGCCGATCCTACAAGGTGAGAGAAAATTGTTGGAGCAGTGGAGTTCTCAAATGACGGCGACTCTTCGATCATTCGCACATGTCGGCGATCGTGAGCAATTTTTTTTTTTTTCATTCTTTTACATGATTTTCCACACTTTATACGATCGTCGATTCCGAAGTCGATCGCGTGTTTTGATTTACCTGTTCTCAATCAATCATGTTTGTGTACTGAAACCGGAATATATAGAGCTGTTGACTGCTTATCTTTCTGGAAAATTTTGGCGGAATATAGGAGATTGTGGAATGTTGTTTGGATAAATGTTTATATGATTCGTTAGATAGTATGTCCTCCTATACTATGATTCGAAGTGGTTACACGCAATCAGATTTTTCAGATATGTTCGTTATTTTAAGCTAATTCACTGAATTCAACAGATTTAGATACATAACTTTATTTCAACTATTGCGAAATTGAATGTCCGCATCATTTAGACTTCTCAGATTAGTTTATGTCATATATTACTTTGTTAGTCGAATAGATTTTAGATACGTTAGCTCTAATTTTATTCTTGTAGATTTTGAGCGTCTGCATCTGTCAGATCTTTTGGATTAATTAACCTTCTTACAGTAGTACTGAAGCGGATTTAGGAAGGAAGGCTTCGTTTGCGTATCGAGAGGTTGAAATGTGCAACGTACATGATTCAATCCAATTGTTTAGGACTCGTATACATGATCTGAAAGTTAGCATACAGATCATGGTCCTTTTTCTGAGAAACTAGTGTTTATTTCCTTGCCTGTTCTAACATTTCTAGTTTAATAAGTTGCTTCATTCTGTGTCTTATAGCTCTATACTAAAAAATGTCCATTTAAGAGGATATATGCCTCAGGTGCATCTTTTATGCACGACTTTGACTTATATATTTGCTGCGGGAACTTACAGATGAAGAGATGAAGAGATGTGCAGAAATGTCTCGTAAACTACGATTTTGTATATTAAAAAAAAAAAAGAACAATTGACCGAGCCTGGCTTGTCGCCATGGACAAGCTTTGCAATAGGAGGCGATACTGACTTGGACGATTTGGAGATAGTTTGGTATTTATATTTTATATTTAGTTGATAAAACTTCTCGCTTTTTCTATTTACTGAAGGAACTTCGCTTGCTTACTTAGTTGAACCTCTAGGCCTGTTTTACAGAAGGTATGACTTGTTTTTCTGCTATGGTATCTGATGTCCATGAACATTTCTGTAGCATATACCTACAAAACTAATTTCTTGCGGAAAAACTGAACAATGATGCTCTTTTTTCGCATTTGAAGTGCTTAACTTCTTTATTTAGCTACCAAGTGTTTGGGCTCCTTAAGTATTTTGCACGATTCGGTTTTCAAAATCATATTGTTTTGCTTTACATTTTCAATTTAAGCTCCATTGATTAAGACTGTAAAAGGCAAGAAGTCTGGACATCCCATATTAGCACCTTCAATTTTCGCTTTCTCCAAAAAAAAAAAACCTTCAATTTTCGCAATAATGGGCTTTTGAATGAACTGCAACCTCTATTTTCCTAATTTTGGACTGATGAATTCTTTTATTCTGCCGTGTAGCTAAGCTGAGACGACTTGAAGGCTTGAAGCACACAACAATGATGAGGAATCCATTGGCAGCCCATTATTGTTAAGCCTGGTACCACAACATTTTTAATTCTTTCTAGTGTTAGTGTTAACAGCTGTTGAATTCCTGTCTGTTAGTGGATAATGCTTAGGAAGTCAATTTTTGTGTAAGAAAGACAAAGATCCATCAAAAAGAGTTAATTTGGGCTGTGTCATTGTCCTTGTCTTAACAGAAATTTCAACGCCGTTTTGAAAGGATTCTGTGTCTTGTTTCCATTTATAAATATGTTTCTGTAATATTTAGCAGCTTTGTCCAAGTTCAGGATTAATTTTGGACTTTCATTTGGTGCTTTCCTGCTTTGCATCACTATCTTTCTACCAATCTGTTACCCAAAATTGGCTTACAACTTATTATCTGGAATGTCCATTCAATATTTTAAGATTTTTGTCCCAAGGATATGTTAGCTTATGTATTCGTCATTTAGAGGTTGCAGCTTTTCTGGTTCTTTGAGCCATCCAACTGTACTTCCTTTATGTAGGTTAAGGACAAGGTCGATATACAACACTTTGAACATGTTGAGCATAGATATCATAAGGAAGAGTATTGTTGCTGAAAGTCTCGTGCCCAGTTTTTTGCACATGATCAAGTATGTTCTTTTAACTTATTTGCATATGTATTATATTAATATTCCGCACCAATATTTGGTTTATTTTCACTTTTTTTTAAATATTCTATTTATTTTATATCTCAAAACCCATCAAGTGTCTAACATTTTTTTTCTGTACAGATTTAAATCGAATTAAAACTGGCAATTTTGGACGATAACTCTCAAGTTGAAAATATATTCCAAGTTGATGGAGTCCCACTACATATTTCTCAGCAAATAAATTTTTTTCTGCATTTTAATAGAAGCATAAAGGTAAGTTAATTAATTTTAAGGTAATTACACGTGGAATTAACTATGATGGGTCTATAAGCCATTTGATTATAAACAATTAAAATCACATGACAAGGGACATTATAATATATATATATTTAATTTCTAATGTTGTAGGAATTATCATGCCTAATGAATTTTAAATCAAAAACTAATTGTATTTCCTTATATAGATTAAGTAAATTTACTTGAGAAGAAGAATTAGAGAAGATAATTCCTAATGGATTATTATTATTTGATGAAAAGATGAGCATATTTTCAAATTTTAACATATTAGATCAATTTCAATGCTTGTTATATTTGATCGCCTGCCATCTATTTTTGTTTTAGTATTGTCCCTTGTTATACAAGTTGTACTTGTCTATCATTTTTCTTGAATGGTTTTTAGCTTATTGCCGATTAAAATCGTGCATTTTTACCTGCCTTAGAGGTTAAATTCGGCAGAGTACTAAAACAAATTTTATGGGGGAGATGAATCCAAATTCGACCCAGTTTCTTTTGATTTACTGCATGGTGCATACAAACTTTAGAATAGAAGATTCTGAATATACATTCAAGTCTTAAAAAGTGAGAGTAAAACATAGATTTTTTAAAATGAATCAAGGACTTGAGAAACAGAGGATGTTTCACATTATCTTGAATTGAGGAGAGTAATCTATATGTCACTTCTTGATGTTGAATTTTCAACTTGCTGTTTAATTCCAATCATTAATTAGAGAACGTCTGAAAAACTTGGAAAGCAATTGGGCATCCGCTGCTTTCGGGTTAGATTGTTCAGTATCTCATTTTTCTTTTGTCTATCGTTGTTCAAGGCAAGTATTCTTTGATGCATGCATATTGGATATCTTGTTCATTATATCTAAACATATGCAAGTAATGATTCTCACACCATATAATTTTGAAGTGAAGTCAGACTGATATTATTTGATATGATTTAATAAAGTTCTTAATTTAATAACTATTGTACTTTTTGTTTGAAAATTAGAGTAGATTTGGAACACTATATAATTGATATGTAGTCTAAGCAAATTTGAATTTGACATAAGTAAAATATTTTTTAAAAAATAATTAAAATTCTTTTATTAGTTCTTATTCTAACTGGTTTTTTGATAATAGATTGCTGGTGATTTGTTTTGTCTTGTCTAATTTTTAAAAGAATTTTATTTAAGAATATTAAACTACATTACTTTTAATTAACTTTTTAAAATTGGTGTAAACTATTTTTAAATTTTTATAGTTAAAATATAAGGAAAATTGCATGACTTTATATAAAACATTTTTTTATTAAGTTGAAGTCTCAATTTTTTTTTATGATTGTTCTAATCTACATTAAATTTCAGGATCAATTACATCGATTATTCAAACCTATTTTAATAATTTATAAAATATATCAAAATTTTTATTTCCTTATCATCATTATTACGACATATAAAAATTATATACATATCTTATCATAATATTGTTAGTAACAAAATTTAATAGTATTTAAATGAATTTATTGTGGTGTTTAGAACAAATTTTAGGCATCTTTGAAATTTTGGAAAGTTTTGAATCATATTTTCATAAGAAAATTTTCATTGACTTGTCCTAAGCACCTATACAAAAGTTTTGTATATTTGTATATCTTGGTCATTGTACCTGAATATATGCAAGTAATTATTCTCACACAATATAATTTTGTAGTAAAATCAGAATGATATTATTTGATATGATCTAATTAAGTTTTTATTTTGATATCTATTATAATTTTTGTTTTGAACGTTATATAATGGATATATAGTTTAAGAAATTTTGATTTTGACATAAGTAAACTTCTTTTATTAGTTCTTAATCTAAATAGATTTAAGATAGCTGATTGGGTGATTTGTTTTTGTCTTATATAATTTGTACAAGAATTTTATTGTTAAATTTTTATATCTAAATTAAATATCATTTCATTTTTTTAAATTTTAATAACACTGTAATGAACATGATATCAAAATAGTTTAAATAGCATCAATAAAGTTTAATTATTGTCTGCTTTTCTTAGTAATTTGTTAAAGAATTTGACTTATTTGCTTCATATTAAATAAACGGGCTAGAAATGGACATGGAACGAAATAGATTATATTTAATAACTAAAATATATGGAAATTTGCATGATTTTATATCAGCCATTTTTTTTTATTAAATTGAAGTCTCAATTTTTTTTATGGTTGTTAAAATCTGCATTTATGTCGATTTTTCAGACCTTTTTAATAATTTATAAAACATACACATCTGAAACATTATTGACTTACAAAAATTATATATGTATCTCATGTAATATTGCCAGTGACAACATTTTTTTAAGTACCATTGACAATAATTAATAGTATTTAAATGAAATTTATTGTGGCGTCTAGAACTTTTTTTTAAGCATCTTAGAAATTTTGGAAAGTTTTGAACCATATTTTCATTAAAAAAAATTTCTAAATTGTTGGGAACATTTCAACTAATTGTCCTAAACACCTTGGCAAAAATTTAGATAAAAAATTTAATTATTAAACTTTTAAAAAGAGTAAAATTTTATCACAGGTATATAAATATACGCATTCTTTTATATATTCAATATGAAAAAAATGAAAGTTATAATATATATGATATTTTAGAATATTAATTAAATAGATGAAAACATAAAATGATCGTAATGGCTAAAATCCAAGTAAATCTATCAAAGTGAAAAATGGTCTCTCAATAGTTTCAAAATCATCTAGTTTTAACTCGTAAAAGTTCAAATTCATGCTAAATATTTAAGTTCGTTTATCCCAAGTCAAACCAAATTAATGTAACTTATTTTTAGCCTCAAATACAAAGCAAAAGTCTAATTTAAGTATATTATGTAATTTTGTCTTTGACAAAATGGATTGACCTTAGAATAGGTTTTAACGAGCTTAAATTAAAGGCATTTCATTTTGTTTCACTAAGTTCAATTTTAACATGTTCGCTTTGTTTCACCAATTTTAAGTTTAACTACTTTTTAGTTTTAAGCAATTTCATACCAAAATGGTTAGAAAAACACATCAAGACATGAATACGAGATAAAACTAAATTATATTTAATTAATTCGACCCAAGTATCTAGGGAATTGACATGACTGTATGTTCCTTTTTTTATTATGTTGATGTCTTCTTCTTTTTTTATTGTTGCTCCTTAAATTTTAAGATAAATTATGTTAAAATATATAATTTTTTTATTTTGTAAGATTATTATTTCTAGTTATAAAATGTGTATATACATGTATTCCGTTATGACATGTTAATGAACAAAATTTCATAATACTCTAATTAATATATATATATCATAATAACAAAATAACAAATATGATATATTTGAATTTTTACTTATCCTTTAAAATATTAGAAGTAATAAAATTTGAGTCTGATTTTCATAAATTTGGACAGTTAAGTCAAAATTTATTAGTCAGGCCTCAAATTAAAAAAGAGAGTACTTTCTTTTATTAAGGTTTTAACTAGGTCTTGTCAAAATTATCTTAAGAGAATGTTTAATTGAGATGGAAATTGTTTTTTTTTTTGGTGATTTTTGTATTAATTTTTATTTTTAAAAATTTTTATACTATATTAATAAATTTTTTTCGATTTTTGTATTTTTAAAAAATAGAAAATCAAAACTAAAAATCAAATTTTTACTGCAAAAGTTACATTCAATTTATATTTAAGTTCATACAAAACAAATAGGGTAAACCTAAATATTTAAAAGGTTTTAAGAAGCTTAACTGAGTTTTAGACTTCAAAACATTTAAGCTCCTTCACGTACATTTGATTTGAACCTCAACTAATTTGGACGGATTTGAATCAAAATCTGAAACCCAATTGATCCAATTTACGAACATGGCTTTAGCAAAAACCTAACTCAAATCCGCCCATCACAATGGGCCTAATTTGGACCTGACACTATTTATCCCTAGTATTCATACCAATTTTCTTCAATAAAAAAAGTACATTAAAATTTCATCACTTTCTCATATACACTATCAACTCTAGAATATGCAACGAAGCTAATTAATTTGTTTTAAACCTTAAATAAAATGTTAAAAAATAAATCCTAAAATTTTTATCCAAATATACAAATTGGATAGACAAAACATTTAAAATGATATAAAAAGACTAAATTATAATCTTTTTTCTCACTAAGTTCAAGTTTAATATGCAAAATATCATTTTTCTTCAACAAAAAAGGTACCTTAAAGTTTTATCACTTTCTCATATAAACTATCAACAATAGAATATGCAATCATATTTTTCATTAGAAAAGTATTCTCGTCCTGTAAGATTAGAGTTTTAAAACTTTACATTATTGGATGAAAAAAAAAAGATTTTGAAACATACATATTCAATAATCTGACGATGATTTTGAAGAGGTGAATTTAACTCCCAGTTCAAATAAAAAATAGATGTCATCCTTAAAACTAAACACTTGCAGATCTAACTTTTTTTAGCGAAAGAAAGATATGATATTTTTTTAATTTATATTTTCCTTTAAGATTTATATAATATAATGCATGGATGTACATCTACATGATCTTATTATTTCCTCATTTTATGACAAAAATAGTATACAATGCAAATGTATTCTTAAATAATTTCTATAGTGCAAATTAATATCATCCATAGTCAAATCTTAAAAAATCAACTCTATTTAAACATAATTATCGGAATTTTATAAAATTCTAATAAACTTTTCACTAGTAGTTAATTTTATAGGTAGACCATATCATTACCTTAAAAGCCGCTGAATAAGCATATGCTGTAAACATAGGAAAGCCGCAAATAGTCTGTACATCATGGCAAGCAATACATAATGTCAAATATAAAAGTAGCACCTTGCTCTCATCGGACTTTATATAGTAGACCAACTAATTTAAGTTGTTATTGTTACAATTCTAATGTTATATCTGGTGGCACTGCACACTAAATTCGTGCACACACGTGTATATATATATATAAACATAAACACGGCAGTAAATAACCATTCTAGATTTTATAAAATACAGCTTAACAGATATAATGATGGTCTAGTTAGCAGTCTTGTGAAAAGCCGCAACGGACGACACCATGCTGTCCACGCCACAGATATTGCGACTCCTGCATATTCTGTAATAGCCGTTGTCTCCCCAGTTTTCGCCCCATGAATTTTTTATGATCCAGAATGGCTTTTCCTTAAAGCGGATAGGAGCATATCCTGCAGATCCATACCCCACAAGCAACACACCATGATCCTGACGCCTGGAACAGATGTACGGGCACGACACTCCGCCAATATATGTCTGCATAAACATGGCATTGATACCCACTGCACCATGCCAAGGCAAATGAAATAATTGATAATCAGTATAGAGTTAAACGTATGAACATTAAAATGGGGCTGAGCACAGAAATGACACTGCAGAGAAACAATTGACGGTATTGACGGTAGAGTAACAAGCTACCAGCCAGGGGGCCTTTTTTCACTAAATTTGCTGCAATTTGATCTTCATCCACTGAAATCACGCTGAAATTTGATGCCGATGCAGCTATTTTGGTCCTGTCAAATTTGCAGGTGCCACCATCTCTACCAGTGTAAGGATACTCCTCCTCTCGCTCAAGTCCACCAGCCTTGAGAGTATACTCAAAGGCAGTGGTCATCAACCCACCATTGCAACCAGAGTCGCATGCACCATATTCCTCTGGATCGCACTGTAGAGATTAGAAGCTTGGGATAAGTATAAGTCAGCTGTAAAAATGAGGGTTGATTCTTCAATATAGAAAATGTATAAGCAACAAACTATGACTGTTCTACCAATTGTTAAAGGGGATCGGGAACTTTTGAAATTGGTACCACAACTGTAATTGTGTTCGTAAGAAAAAATATAAAGAAAACAGAACTTAAACATTATTGTGTTTAACGATCTTTCTTTAGACTCGTTACGTAAATCTCAACTAGAGCAAAAGCTCAGTATCCTGTTCTAGCATTCCTTCCATACATAACTACTATTAAAAGAATTTCGCATTTAATTAATGTGTGAAGAACAGGATAAGATTTACCAACAAAACACAGAATTGCAAAACAAGTAAATAATATATCCTTAACAAATTTTCTTTAGACTCGTTATGTAAATCTCAACTAGAGCAAAAGCTCCGTATCCTGTTTTGGCATTTCTTCCGTACATAAGTATTATTAAAAGAACTTCGCATTTAATTACTCACAAAGCTAATGAAGATTAGGACATCGTTAAAAAGAATAAACAAAACTAGATCTCCGAATTCATACCCCTAAATGATTAACAAAGAGTACGATGAGTTATAATAAGATCTAAACAAGCCTAAATATTTTCTCTAGGAATGCGTTATGGATCTCCACTCGCAAGAACTTGGAAACTGCCTTTATTGCAGTTTATATTTAATTCCTCTCAGTATGAAGAACAAGATAAGATTTACAAGCAAAACAAAGAACTGAAAAGAAAGTAAATAATACTTCAAGAAAATAGTACAATCCAACAAGTTCTCCATTAACAATGACGATATATTTCTCTTGCTTTAGAAAATACTGAAATACTGGGGAAATAAGTTAAAAACACTCAGAGATGAAAGAACGGAAGCAAAAAAACCGACAAATGTAGAAAGTAAAGCAAAAGGAGGAGAAGATCGAAACCTCATGATCGCAATCCACAAGCTGTTGCTCGCTCAAGCTAACCAGCTCTCCTGTTGCCAAGAAATGAGCTCCTTCTAGAGCACCAGTCGCACTAAAAGACCAGCAAGATCCACAAGACCCCTACCACATCCTTAACAAAAGATGTATACATTAAAGAGACTACTCGACGTATGGTATGCATACAAATATTATACATAAAATTTCCACGCGCGACGCGTGCAATTTAACATACCTGATCTTTCACGTTTGTAACGGCTCCATGGTCGCGCCAATCGAAATCGGTAGGTAGATCACTAGTCGGAAGGATTGGCGCCTTGTGAGCGTCGGCCGGCAGTCGGAGACGTCTCAGACCGAGAAACTGCCGGCGGAACTCACGCGGTGTCAAGTCGGAGAACTTCGTGATCCCGTGGACCGCGGAGGGATCCATCACCTGATGACGCTTAGCGCGGCGGACGTTAGCCTTGAACACGCTGAATCTGTAGTCGTGCTCCTCCTGCGACGAGTAAGTTTTCCCAAACTTGGATTTGAAAGCAGTGAAATGATGCTCGGCGTTGAGAAGATGCTCCTCTGATACATCGGGGACAACTTGCCGGATCAGATGATCGTCTGGATCTGTGATTGATTTTGCTGAAAGGAAAAAGGACAAAAAGAGAGCGAGAAAGAGGAGCGAGAGTACAGAGATATGCTCCATTGTTCTTCAGTAGAGTATCCAGAAAGTGTCTGTAACAAACGGATATTTATTTGCGTGGAACAATTTCAGTGATTCCAATTCTTCGGTGAGAGATAACAGTACCACCATTACGATTTTGACACGTGTGCGTTGATTTTGTCAGAACATGGAATAAATCGCTCGAAAACAAAATTGAAAATGATGCGATGGAGACTTAATTTGATGTAAAGAATGAATGGCTTGCATTGATTGGCATAAGCCAAATAAACCCAATGAGGCGCTAGTTAAAAGGAAATAATATTACTTTTTATTACGTGTCCATAAGAATTTAATCGATGGAAAGTATTAAACGGCGATAATTCCAAAAGCAGGTAATCACACATCGATCAGCAACATCAACGAAATGAACACCAGGACCTCAGGTTAGTTACGGAACTTACAAGCGAATGGCCGGCCGCCGGACCCACTTGAAAGTAGCGTGTTTGAATTTCAAAATGCTGCCTTGAGGCAACAAAAAGACGTCGTATTACCTATCGCGATGTCTTCCGTTTGTGTCCCAACGTTTCAATTCCGTTTTACTTAGGTATGAAAAAATGTACTCTATATGATAACTCAACTTGTTTGTTATAAATTATACTCCACTGATTCGATTTGATTAAAAAAATTAACGGATCGAATTTGACCTATATTTTATATGAATTCAATTATAATCGAACTCGATTCTACACGATTTTAATAGATCCGAATAAAAATGCATCTGAACCCAAATTGATCCGAACTTATTTTTACTTGAATTCAAATTAACTCAATTTATTAATTCGAATTGATCCAACTTTAATACAATGATTGCATTTTAAAAATATAAAAGAATTGAAAATTTTTTATTTAAGGATATGATTAAATTTTAAAATGAAAAATATTAAATTTAAAATTTTAATTAAAATAACAAAAATAGATAAAATGAAACTTGAAATACATCAAAATATATTTGAAAACCAAATAATAACACATGAAAATTCTCTCAAAGTTTGTAATCGTTTAATACATCTCTACTTATTAAAGTTCTATATTATCAATGAAGAACTTACAGAATATTATAGAAGCGAGTTCAAAAAAATTTGTTAGAAAAAAGATTTATTTCACCAAAACCCCTTGTAATTTGGTAATTATCAATTAGGTTCCTATAGTTTTAAAACTATCAAATAAGTCCCTAAAATTTTAAATTACTTTAACATTACTTCTTCCGTTATTTCTGACTATTGGCATGCTACATGGCATGTTCATGTGTTACCACGTGACATCACGTGGACATATTATGTGGCACTGGACTGATAGGAAAATAATTTAAATCTA
>JAOXYD010000002.1:1201397-1211589 GCA_028565735.1 Pinacopodium congolense
TTATTATTAAATTAATTTTTATGATAAATCTCAATTAAATACTTTTTATTTTTAGATTTTATTGTAAATTTCAACCAAATATAATTTAACCTTTTAAATAAAAATTATAAATAAAAATAAGTAATATAATTTAAATATTGCAAAAAGAAGCAGCTCTAACTTTTAATATTCATATTTATTTATAGAGTAATTTTTATAAGTAAAATTTTGTAATAGTATTAAAATTCACTTAATAAATTTTATTTATATTGTAAAAAATAATAAATTTATTTAAATTTTATAGAAATAAAAATGAATATATAAATAAACATAACGTTAAAGAAAAATTTATTTGAATTTTCATTTTAAAAAACTTATTTTTAAAATAAGGTACCTGTTATCCACCTGAGCATGTAAAGAGACACATCTTACGCTTTAGGCTTTCAGCGTATTCCAAGTAGCCTCCAGTCTCCATAATCAACTGTCCATCAGATTAAACCGAAGGAAATTGTGCTAGCCCAATTGTGTGGCACCTCTTCGGTCTAACCGTCTAAGTTGGGCCGTGCTTTAGAATCAGGACACAGTGGGCACTGTAAATCATATACGTCATATCATAAAAATTATTCATTACTTTAATATCAAATTTTGTGCTTGAAACCGACTGCTTCCCTTTTAATTTCTTATTTTTCATGATCATTAGAGAGTTTCTTTTTATCTTTATTTGGTTGTAAGTTCAATATTCAAGTTGCCCTCGGATGACACTAAATAAGTCTCAAATACTTTTAAGGGTTAGTTTAGTTTAATTTTCTTTTTCTGTTTTTTAATTTTTGTATATTTTTATTAATATATATAAAGTTTTTATATTATTTTTTATTTGTATGTTATAATTGTATATTGTCTTTTTTGTTTTTATGCTATTTTTTCAATTTTCACGTTTAAAAAAATAAAAATAGAAAAACAAATTCTCAAATTAAGGAAATATTCGGTATTGTTGTTGGTTTTAGTTTTTGTGTGCTTTTATTAATTTTTATTTTTATTAATTTTTGTATTAAAAAAAATATATAAATTGAAAACAGGAGTCATATCAAACATGGCTTAAAACAAATATCTCCTTAAAAACCGTTTGATTTTACTTTAGTTTTTCTATTATAATTTTTTATTTATATTTTTTGTTTTTAGTTTGTATTTTTAATAATAAAAAAATGTTTTTCTGGAGTTTTGTAAAAATAATTTAGAAAAATATTTCTTTGATATTTGTTATACCAACTAATTTAGTTATAATAATTAAATACGAAATAAATTTAAACTCTTAGATCAAAATAGTCTCACATATATGAAAGATATATATTATTTAATAGATTACACCTATTAATTAACATAAAAATCTATTTATAAAACTTAATTATTGAAAATAAATAAATCAAGTTTTTTATTTATATATTTTTAAGTGTGCTTATAATTAAAAAAATAAATATGTTTTTATCATTAGCTTTTATACTTCAAAAAAACATAAATAAACGATAAAAAAACAACAGCTCCTTGTCTTCTTCTGAGTTTAATTTGTGTCCATGATCACAAGGGCTGTTTTGAGACTAATGAATCTGTTTAAGTTTCCTGCAATACAATCAAGTTTCTCACTTCATTCTCAATAACCTTTTCAATAACAAAGAGGCAATTTACGATAGTAAAAGTGACACAGTAGATAACAAAATACTACTCATTTTTAGAGGTTAAAGAAACATATTGTGATGAATATCGTTTTTATGTAAGTGGTGAAATAAAACTAACATAAATTAGTTGTTCTCAGTTTTTAACATTACATAATATCATTGATGCGAGTAGAAGCGTACATTATTTCTCATCAAAGCTTTTGCTTGTGACTTAACTGCAAACTTGGAGTATCTTCACGACCGATAGTTCATGCAAAAATAGTATCGGAAATAATTCTGACATAAAAATTTTTGATACTAAAATCAGTTTTTTTTATTTCCTTTTGAAAAATAATAAAATCTTAATCATATTGTTCAATTGATAAATTTTTTTAATTATATAAAATAAATGGTAGTTCAGAATTAAAGGAAATATGAGAGATATTATATGAAAAAAATATAATAAAAAGGAAACATGTACTAAAATTTTGTTAAAAAAGATTCACGAAGTGAATTGTTTAATTCAATATCAATGTCATCTAATCTAAAAGATGTACATATCAATCGTAGGAAAAGTCTTGAACCCTATTCATTCATCTTCAAATATTTTTCTTATCATAACTTCACAAGCGATGTCTAGAGCACGTGGTGGGTTATTGAGAATTGTCAATGAATGGATTGCAATTCAGATTTTATTTTCTCCTCTTTCTCAATTATATTCCAATTTAATTTTAAAATAAGCTCTTCTCCAGTAAATTTAACTCAAATTGAGTCACAACCTGATATTAGAAAAAATAAAGGTTCAAGTTTGCATGATATCTTACAATAATTTTTTATATAACTTTCTCATGTATCATCATTATGCGCATTTCAATGCAAAATGTCAGTGTTAACATCAACTTGATCAATAAATGATATTAATTTTCAAAGTTGTCCATGACTCTATACTCGAGTATAAGGTGAGAGATTTCTCCAGATATCCAATGTTCTAAACTGTTGTTACAAGATGGTATATCCGATTTCAGTCAATTGTTGGGGCCAAGGGACAGTAACGGAAGCTATTTTAAAGTATTTTATGTAACCAAAATGATCATTTTGATGACTTTATGATCATTAAATTTTATGCTATTTAAATTATTTTTAATATCTTAAATTGTTTATAAATAGATATATATAGGCATTTTAGATAATATAAATCTTGATGGTTATATAATCCATTAAAATAATGACCATGTAACTAGGGACATAAAGGACTTGTTTAATTGAGTTTCTATTTTTAATTTTACGTTTCTTTTTTGCCACACACATAAATTAGTGATGAAATGCATTTGTTTTTTTTAAATGTAGTTTTAAATTTTATAAAAATAGAAATAGAAAAATTTTGGTTTATTTTTGTCTAATAAACAGGTTTTGTAAGCAAATTTTTTCACATGGAATAATGAATATAATCTATTAACTAATATATATTTTTAAAATATATAAAAATATTTTATTTTAAAATTTTAAATTTATTTTAAATTTTGTTATTATCACTAATTTAGTTTTTTATGACAAATCTTAATTAAATAGATTTTTTATTTTAATTTTTTATTACAAACTTCAACTAAACATATTTTTATAAAAATAAATTAAAATCATAACAACAAAAAGTGATAGTCCTACAATTTTTGGTAATGTTGGAAGTTTGACAGTCCCTTTCATTTAACGCAGGGAAAGCAATTAAAATTTTAGGAGTTTTTATTTTTATTTTTATATATTTTTGTATATTTTGTATATTATTTTCAATTTCTGTGTTATATTAATATTTTTTATTTTTATACTTTTTATAAAAATTTTATATTAAAAAACCAAAATAAACAAACAAAAACAAAAACATAACCAAACCTGCTCTTAAATTTCACTAGACTCCTGGGATTTCAATTATCTATCAACAATCTTTTATTATTTAAGGGTTTGTTTGAAAATAATTTAATTTTTAAATTTAATTTTTAATTTTTTTAAACATAAAAATTAATTAAAATATTAAAATAATACAGCATATATTAAAATAACACAAAATCAAAGATAAATAATACAAAAATTTATAAAATATAAAAAAATTAATATAAAAATATAATAATTACAACTAAAATTTTAATTAAAACACTAAAAAAATTAGCATTAAAAAAATATGGTATTAGTTTTTGCACGCGATTCTAGAAAAGGGTTAAAGCCTGAGCATTCCCAGTGATGTATATTGCTCGCATGTTATCTTTTTCCCATGATATGACTACTCAAGGCAATCAGCTTGGATCTCCTGATCGACAACAGTGGAGGTCTTATCGCATAACATAATAACATAAAGACGTGCATCATTTTTTATAGTCGAGGATACTGAAATAAACTTTCAGTCATTTATTAGTTTTTTATTTAAATTATTTATTAGTTACTATCTCAATTAAAAATATTTAGATTATTATTTATATATCAAAATAAAATTTAAAAAATATAAAATAATTTACATTATTTTATTTTTAATTATCGCTTCATTTTTACGAAATATTTCTGTTATATAATAATTTATTAATTACTTATTTTAAATATATTATTCAACCCACATATTAATGAAATTTAAATATATAAAAATAATTTGAATAATTTTACTTTTAATTACCACTGACAGTCATTATTACGAAATCTTTCTTTTATATAATAATCTATTCATTAATTATTTAAATTTATTATTTAGTAGATTAACAATTTAATGTCAGATCATAGATCCAATCCAAATATTAATGAATTCAAATATATAAAAATAATTTAAATAATTTTACTTTTACTTACGGCTAACAGTCATTGTTACGAAATATTCCTTTTTCATAATAATCTATTAATTACTTATTTTAAACACGTTATTTAGCAAATTAACAATTTAAAGTCACATGATAGATTCAATCCAAACATCAGTGAATTCAAATATTAAGATATAAAGAAAAAAATACTTTATACTCAATCTATAATTCGGATTTCGAACCTTAACCATGCTAAGGTCCTCCCATCACCAATTGAATCATTCCCTACGAGACAAGATTTGGCACATTGAGTGGATTTTGAATACGATATTATCAGTTGGGTGCATGAAATGCAGCCGTTGCCTAGAGGGAATGGCCACTAGAGTGTCGCCCACTGGTTTATGCTTTCTCAGACCCACGCGACCGGCGATATGAGGATCTTGAAAGAGACCAACTAGGAATCTTCTTTGTCACCTTTGAAATACTTTGCACTATTGACTATACCCATCTTCTTTTCTTTGCTTAAAGATTCCAAAACTATCTTTCCCAAAATTAAATCAGTGTTCTGTTGAATTCGACTCCATCGACTTTGACTTAAAGGGCTTTCTATGGCAACTGGTGGGCTTGGAGGTACCCCAATTCGGGAACCCTTTCTCTTTCTATGGCTCAATTTAAAGGAAACTTTATCATTCCCATGAACGTGGACAATGAAAGTGCAAGCAAAGCAATAAATGAAGAGAGATGAAGATAGTACCTTTGATTCATCGAGTAGAAGTGCTCCAGCTATATTTGCATGTTCATATGAGCGATAATTCCATTTCTTTTTCTTTCTCGGTTGGAATATAAAGATCAATCAAAATCAGTTTACATAAAATTTTTAAGTTAATACCAACACAATCATTTACAAATATCTCAACAACATGATTTTAAACTATAATTGTACTCTGTATCGGGTATAATTGTTAAACATAATCGGCAAGTGCAACTAAACATTTCATTCAACAAGTTAAGGGGTCATTTAATTGAGCTTTTGATTGTGATTTTTAGTTGTAGATATTATATTTTTTTATTGAATTTTTTGTATTTTTATAGATTTTTGTGTTGTCTGTTTTGATTTCTGTGCCGTATTAAAGTGTTTTTTTAATTTCTATGATGTTCTTTATTGATTTTTGTGTTTAGAAAATCTAAAAATTAAATCCTAAAATTAAATCATTTTCAAACAGCCCCTAAATAAAGTATTTCATGTTATATCCTTAGGGAAGAAAAAAAAAGCAATATCATTAAAAAGGAGAATTGATTTATCAAGATTGATTGCCTTTATCTTATCGCTAAAAGAAGACTTACAACATTAAGTTAAATCATAATATTTGCATATAAATTTAGGTAAAATCTTAACGTTTCAAATTTAAATTGAATTTGAACGTTTTATAAAATATTAAAATTAAAATTTAACATTTTAAAAACATTTAAATTGAATAATATCATTTAGTTAGTTCACGGTTCAATTTGTATACTCTCAAAACATTAGGGTTTAATTCAATTGTTTTTTTAACTTTTTAAAAACCAAATTTATATGCAAATATTAAGATTTATTTTTAACCATTTCAAGGAAAGTACCTAATGATTCGTCATCTTAATGTCATCAGAAAAATCATTTGTAAACAAATACACATCGTTGACGAATGCAGATCCCTTGGATTTAGAGCAAAAACAACTTTGCGGTGATCCATTCATAAAGTAATACATTACTGACCATATGCATATGTTTTAGGGAGCTACTTTTGCAGACTTTACCAGCTTATACAAAACTAAAGGCCAAGGAGAAGCCATAAAGCATGTAAAAAAGCATGGAGAATGAGCAAGTTAGTCAATTTTCGATGACTCTTTGATTCCATAATCATCAAACGAAGATAACAATCCTTCTGGTCAAAAAGGAAAGAAAAGAAACCTGTGATAAATATCCATCCATGATAGAAGATGATATGATTTTGATGGACTATAATACACGCAAGTTGTGAAAAATATTGAATACATCAATCTAATCATGCATGTTGGATATCTCAGGAAAAAGAGCTTGAGAAACAATTTTCACCAAATGCCTTTGTCTTAATCTCCTCGTATAATGAAGGTGGTGGGTGCAATCACTTTATGATCCAAAGGAACCAGAACAAAAGTGAAATAAAGAATCGCTAGTGCGTCCATCTACTAGGTGAGTGAAGCCTGAAAAGAGCCAGCCAAGATAAAGATAGAGGGATCGTTCCAAACTAAAGAGAGAGTTAGGTGGTCTGGTTTTTTACCAAAAAAGAAAAAAAAATCTCGCTTGCTAATGTATCAATGCATGTATGGAGCTCCATAACTTTGGTAGGTGTTGTTTTGAGAATATGATTATTGGTGACTCTTAATTCTTTTTTAGCGTGGAGTTGTTTAGTTGGATTTTGAATTTTGAGTTTTAGTTTTTTATGTATATTTTTTAAACATAAAAATTTTAAATATAATAATATAAAAATTTTAAAAATAACACACAAATATAACATAAAAATTATAAAGTATATTATTTTACATTTTTTATAATAAAAAAACTCGAATTTATTATTCTTTATATATGCATTAAATAAATCCTCTGATATACATAATAATCTATCAAATGACAAAATTTTTATGAAAAATTGTTAAAGGGCTAACTCACCTCTAAAAGGTAATTTGAGAGGAAAGATTTGCACACTATTATAAATGACCTAATGCACTCATACTTGTCTAATATGAAATTCTTAATACACCCCATTCCAAAGCAAGACTGAATATACGATGGACATATTGAACAAAGGAATAAAACCAAATACTGCCTCAAACTATCAAAACAAATGATCTCTGATATTATGGTGAAAGGTCTAATTTACCTCCAAAAGTTAATTTGAGAGGGCACGTTTAAGTGAATGTACTTACACTTGCTCAACGTGAGATTTTTGACAAAACGAACCTAAACCTCCTGCAAACGGATGCATTTAGGAACTCTCCTTTAAACATGATATAGGATTCTTCTGCTTTAGCAGTTTACTCTATGGCTGCATGCAAATCGTAGATTCTTCTCGTTGCAAATTAATCAAGGCCTTGTCCGTTTTTCTCCTTCTCTTTCAGAATTTAATTCATGATCTATCGACAACGTAACGGATTCTACATTTAAATTACAGTTCTTTGTACTAAATATCCTTCTTCGGAATGATTTTTGGAAATTTGCAGAATGAAGCGATGCTGCAACAATTCAGGTGCTGCGGTGGACATCAGTGATATAAACTGTTACTGACAGGACACTTCCAGAGGCTGTTGTTTCAAACATCAAACCTGTCCCAAAAATTCGCCGACATTGAATGCTATGTCAATCTTCGAAACCTGACAAATTTGTACCAACGCATATGCAGAAGGCTCTCCAAAGCTGCTGGTTTTCTACAGTTCTTGCACGCATGCCATGTTTTTCCCTGAAAATCGGGGAATTTTTACAATGTTTTATAGTCGTAGTTACTAATGTAACGGTGGAATTGTTTTTATTTTCAGTTTTTTTTATTTTTAAATTAATATTTTTTAAAAATTAATAATAAAATTGCATTTATTTTATTTTACACACAAATATAATTTATAAACTATAAATAAAAAGTAATAAAGAAGAAAATATGATTTTATTTTGTTTTATAAATAGATTTTATAAATAGATTTGTTTATATTCGATTAACTAATATATATTTTGAAGATATATAAGAGTGTTTTGATTTAAAATTTTAAATTTATGTCATATTTTTTACACTAAACTAATTTGTTAAACAAATCTCAATTAAAAATGTTTTGATTTTCAATTTTTTATTAAAAATCTTAACCAAATATTTTTTATTTTTAACAAAAAACATAATCTTAAAATAAAAAAATAGAAACTAAAGATTACAATAATAATAATAATACCAAAAGTCCCTTACTTTTGTCTACCTTATATTTTCCTTATAAGGCAGACTCCTAATTATTTTGTTATAACCATCAAAACTGCTACGTTTTGATTAAGGAGGACCTAATTATTTTGTTATAAACATCAAATTTCATAGTTTGTTGTGGTAAAAATGTTAGAATCTCCCAACTTTTTGTCAAATCTCATCTAATTCCCTGAAAGCTTAGCCTACAAATCTCAATTGAAGTTACTAAAATAAAAAAATAAGATAATAGATAAACTAAAAATATGAATCACGAATTAAAATTCATCTCTATCGTTTACATTGTCTTTTGTAATATACATTGCCAACTGCTTAAAATTTTAATATTTAATAAGTCGTTATCCCTTTTCATATTCTACTGTCAGTGACATCCTGTGTAATGTTACAATCAACAATTGACCCACTAACCAAAGTAGGGGCTAAATTTGAACTAGTGCACATTTCTTTCCAAGCAAAACAAAATGGTATCTTCAACTTTTATCGTTGAAAAAGCTTTACGTGAAACCTGGATGAGTCTAAGGAATGAATCTTTCTTTAGACCGTCTGAATGAAGATAACGAATTATTACTCATTAATAGTGAGATTCCTCTAGAAAACGTAGTTTGGAAGACGACCTAACGAGAAATCCCCAATGTGGTCAAATCATCGAACCAGCAAAGCTTGTCTACGCAAATCAATGGAGATAACACAAAGCTTTACCTTGTCTACTAAGTGCTCAACATGGTATTATGGTTCAAGGAGACATTCATTCGTCTAGAATTATTCAACTCGTTGATTATATTTCTTTTTGACGTCTTGGCATTGTAAAGACTTATCATATGTTTGTAGCTTTAATTAAATATGTAATTATTGTCCCTTGGGGTGTATCAATTAGGGATGGGAAGCCTCTTGAAGACTTTTCAATTTTAAAAAGTTTTTTAATAATTAAATTATTATTTTTAATAAAAGTTAAACCTAAGTAGAGAAAGATGCCTTTGATATTTCCTTATGATAATACACAAAGCCATCGATAACAAGTTACGAGTTCAAGCCGCATCAATTATAACTTGTTTAAAATATTTATAAATTATGAAAAGATCGGAAATTGAGTCACACTAATTATAATTTATTTAAAATATTTGTAAATTGTACCAAATCAAGAGATGTAACATTTGTATCTCAATTAATATCAAATACTTTCTGATTGCGAGTTTTAATCACATCAATTACAATTTATCTAAAATATTTATAAATATTATATGGCCGAAAGTTGAAATATTTATCAACTTTAATTAGTTGCGAGTTTAAGTCACACCAATTATAATTTACCTATAATATTTATAAAATCGTTATTATCAAATATTTTTTCAATTTCAACACCAATTGCAATTTACTTGAAATATTCATAAATCTTGTGTGATTGAGATTTGAAATACTTTGAATCTGTTAATATCAATTACTTTTTAATTTTAATTGGTTGAAAGGTCGATTCGCACTAATTACAATTCACCTAAAACATTTATAAAGTGTGGATGATCGAGAGTTGTAATACATTGAATTTGTTAATAAAAGTTTATTCAAACTTGTTACTTGATTCTAAATAATTGTCCCGCTAAATGATTTATTCGAAACACTTAATATACAAATTACTATTTATATTTAATATTTTTATTTTTGAAAATTTTTTAGTATGCATTCGAAAATCAAAATTTTTATGATAAAAGTTAGTTATTTGTCATTATCTAACTACTATTCTTATCCTAATTAACTTTAACCAACATAATTATTGCTAATTATGCCTATTTATTAAGAGTACGGAGCATTCATGCGTGCATAGTATCAT
>JAOXYD010000002.1:1227840-1241953 GCA_028565735.1 Pinacopodium congolense
GTAGATTTCCTTGAGTTTACACAATCGACATAGTCTAAATTTAAGTAACCTATTACTTCCAAAATGGTTGACTTTCTATATGTGAGCATATAATCCTCGGTGTCTTATATATATCTAAGGACTTTCTTTTAGCTTTCCAGTAATCCATGTCAGGATTATTTTGATATCGGTCCAACATTGTAACAGCAAAACTAATATCCAACCAAGTGCATGTTTGAGTATATATTAACCTCCTAACCACTGAAGCATATGGAATAAACTTCATTGCCTTACGTTCCAAACCATTCTTTTGATATTGTATTTTACTAAATTTGTCCCCTTTATGAATTGAAACTATCCATATAAAGCACTTTTCTATTTTAAATCTCTCTAATATTTTCTCGATATATCCTTTCTGAGACAGTCCTTATGATCTGTCATGGAATAGTTATATTTATATTCGAAATTTTTAGAGAGAAAATTCTTTAAATCACGTAACAAACACAATGTTATTAGCAGTAAGAAGGATATAGTCAACATATATGACTAATATAATGAACTTGCTTCCACTGACCTTTATATAAATACATCGATCAACAGTATTCTCTACAAAATCATAAGACATAATAGTGTCATTAAATCTGCAGATACCATTATCGAGAAGCTTGTTTCAGTCCATATATTGACTTCTTTAATTTACACACTAACTTTTCCTTTTCTATAGTTTTAAAACCTTTTGGTTAGTCCATATACACTTGTTCTTATAAGACATCGTTTAGAAAGACGGTCTTTACGTTCATTTGGTAAAACTCTAAATCATAATGAGCCACCAAAGCCATAACAATTCTTAAGGAGTCTTTCTTTGAAATTAGAGAGAAGGTCTTTTATAGTCAATGCCATCATTTTGAGTGTAACCTTTGGCAACAAGTCTGACTTTATAACTTTTAATGTTGTCTTTTGAGTCATGTTTAATCTTAAAAATCCATTTACAACCCACTTACTTTGCACTTTCTAGTAGCTTAACTAATTTATAGACTTCGTTGTCATTAATTGATTTAAACTCTTCTTTCATAGCCTTAAACCATTTTATAGAATTGCTACATTCCATGGTTTCTTTGAATGAAACTAGACCCTAATCAATACTCAAGTTACATTCATGTTCAAGTGAATAAATTTCATAGTCACTCGAAATAGCTGGTTTTCTCTGCCTTATAGAATTTCTTAATGCTATTTCTTATGGCATCACTTGATCATTTGTAACTTGCTCATCAACAGCTGGTGCTTTAATAATAAGGTCAATTTATAGGGTTGGAACATTAATTTGTTGTACTAATATATTGCATATTCGTGATATAACAAGTGGAATAACAACTGGGAAAATAACACTTGATGAAGAAGTTTCAACTAGACTCTTATAAATATCCACTTTTTGTAGTTTCTCACTTTCATTAATTTGACAATTCTTAATGAACCGAACATTATCAGAATCAACTATTTTCGTATTATGATTAGGACAGTAAAATCTGTACCCCTTTTACTTTTCTGAATAGTCGATGAAATAACCGCTAACGGTTCTTGCATCAAGCTCCTTTTCATTTGGATTATACAACCTTACTTTTGCTAAACAACCCCAAATGTGAAGATGCTGTAAACTAGGTTTCCTTCTTATTCACAGTTCATAAGGTGTCTTAAAAACTGCCTTATTAGGAATCCTATTAAGTATATACGCAGTTGTCTTTAATACATGCATCCATAACGATAAAGGTACAGTACTATAAATTAACATACTCATAACCATATCCATGAGAGTATGATTCTTCCTTTCAACTACACTATTTTGTTGCGGTGTACCAAGCATTGTGTATTACGCATCTATGCCTCGACTTGCAAGAAACTTTATAAATGGACATGGACATTGTCTACTTTCTTCAAAATTTTCAAAATATTCACTACCTCTATCAGATTTCACCATCTTTACTTTTCCATCTAGCTATCTCTTTACCTCATTAATGAACACCTCTAAGATGTCTACGAATTGAGATTTTTCATGTAGCAGATAAATATAATTATATTGTGAGAAGTCACCAATAAAGGTGATAAAATATTTTTCATCGCTCTAAAAAGGAACGTCAAAAGGATCACAAATGTCAATGTGTATTAATTTAAGTAATGCGTACTTCTCGTGACTGAATGCTTTGATATATGTTTCGTTTGCTTACATTTAATGCAATCCACACATATATCCCATTAAGCAAAATTCAATTGAGGTAAAATTTCATTTTTCACTAACCTCTGTACCCTTTCCTTGAATATATGACCTAATCTTTTATACCACAAAAAAACAGAACATCCATTATGTGCACTACGTTTATTTCTTATAATATGATTAACATGATACAGAGATTCAGTAAAATTAACATCAAGATTGAAACGATATAAACAATCCATTAAAATATCTGACCCATAATAGTACTTATGATTATACAAAGAGAAAACATTGTTTCCAATCTTAAAGTTAAAACCTACATCATCTAACTTTGCAACAGAAACTAAATTCCTAGCACATTCAGAAATATAAAGATACTTTTCTAGATCCAAGTGACATCCAGTGTCCAAGATCAATTTGTACATCCTAATGCACTCTATTCGTACCTTTATTTTGTTCCCCATATACAAGAACTTTTCAATTCTGTTTATGGTTTAGATTGAAAGGAATCCCTGTAAAATATGTAACACATGAATAATTATACCCGAATCTAACCACCAGGTATTATTAAGTATTTCATTAAGGATTGATTCAAAAAATATTGAAATATAGTATGTACCTTTCTTTTCGAACCAAACCTTCTTTTTAGACAATCTCTTTTAAAGTGACTAGGTTTCTTGCAGAAATGACATTTCTTATCATTATGGATTTGACCTTCATTAACCTTACTGAGAGTTTCATCCTGATCTTTACCTTTCTTTCCTAATTTGTTCTTATTGCTACTAGCTCTTTGATAAAATGTGAAATAAACGGAGTGCTCATTCATTTTCTTCAATCTCCCTTCCTTATAAACCAACATGGCCTTAATCTCTTGAAAGTTACATTTTTTTTAATGGTGTTAGGAACTGGACAAATTCTAGAGGAAGTGAGTTAATAATGAACTGTACTAGAGAGAACCCACTTACATCTATACCTATGGATTTCAGCTTTGCAGTTAGGTTTGATATATGAGTTATATGATCTTGAATGGGCTGTGACCAGTCAAACATCTTGATCTTTAGCTCATTCATTAAAGTCCCTACCATGAACTTGTCAACTATATCAGATTGGGAGTATTCCTTAAGCTTCAACATGAACTCCTTTACATTATATGTTTTAGGCATTGATGGCTTCACATATTCTGTTATTGTAATTCGCATCAAGTTCAAACTCAGCCAATTAAACAATTCTCAAATCTCATAAAAAGACTTATAAGCTTCTGTACTAGTTTCAGTTATGGCTGCGGGTCTTACATATGAAATTATGGCTAAGTCCAAATCCATGACATCCAATTGAAACTGGAGTTGTTCGAACCAATTTGCATAATTCAAACCATTGAACTTGATCAACTCATTTTCTAAGGCGAACAAATTAGTAGATGCTTTAAATACAACATATAGCTCACGCATTAATGATTTGCGTAAACCTAAATGGATTTAAACTAACTAAGAACTTTGATTATGCATTTAAATTGTCCTTTGGGCAATATTTAAATACATAACTATAACAAATAATGATGCAAATAAAATACACTGTAATGGACAATTAATCATATTCTAGTCAACATGCATGTCATCTTTGGATATACAACCATATTAACTAAATATGTTGATAAGTCCCTTTAATGTCATTAATCATAAGTAGTTGTCCACTTTTGGGTGATCTCCTAGCGTTATAATTAATGAACTCAATTGTTCAGTAAAACTTTATGTCATTTAATAGCATCATATCAACATGAACAATTGAAAAACTTCATGTGAGCAAATAATCCTCGTACATTGTAAATATCTAAGGACTTTCTTTGCATCTTTCCAATAGTCCATACCAGAATTACTTTAATATCAGTCCAACATTTCAACAGCAAAATTGATATCCAATCAAGTGCATGTTTGAGCATACATTAAGCTCCCAACTACTGACGCATAGAGAGTAGACTCCATCATCTTACATTCCAAATCATTCTTTGGATATTACATTTGACTAAATTTGTCCCTTTTATAAATTGAAAATATCTCTACGGAGTACTTTTTCATTTTAAATCTCTCTAATATTTTCTCGATATATCCTTTATGAAACAATTCTAATAATCATTGTGATCTATCATGGAATAGTTCTATTCATGTCATATATAATGCCTTACTTATATCTTTCGTTTCAAAAGTTTTAAAGAGAAAATTCTTTATATCATATAACAAAACAATATCATTAGCAGTAAGAAGGATGTCGTCAACATATAAAACTAATATAATGAACTTGCATCCATTGACGTTCATATAGATACACCGATTAACAGTATTCTCTACAAAATCATAAAACGTAATGATATCATTAAATTTCAGATATCATTATCAAGCAATTTGTTTTTGTTTATATACTAACTTTTTTAATTTACACACTAATTTTTCCTCTCATATTATTTTAAATCATTTCGATTGGTCTATATACACTTTTTCTTTTAAGTCTCGTTTATAAACATGGGTTATAAAATAGAGCATGGTAATGTCAAAGTTAAATTCTTAGGCCTAAAGTTTCTAAATGGATATAATTTTTCTGAAGGTTGAAATACACGAGTATTTTTGTTCTTGAAAATTTCCGAGTTCTTCTCAAATTCAGAAGTCTCAGAATTGGGAGTTGCAAGTGAAATCTTCATAAATTTAACGAAAAGTCTTTTTTCTTATTCCTTTTCGAGAATTCAAACGTATCAGAATCCAAAGTCCTACAAGTCGTATCCCTCTTGGCAAGTATTACAAAAGGATAATATTTGGTTTCTTTGCAAATTCAAGTTATATACTACCCTAGTATTGAAGAATTTCAAATATTTATAATTTTTATTAAAAAAGGAACTTTTATATTTCGAGAATTCCCCATCCATATCTTTATTCCAAGCAAATTGAATTGTCACATAGCACGAAACTCAGATTCACTACAATCTAATAAAGATCCCTTCAAATTTATGAATGCATATCGAAGTCATCTTCACATTAAAAAACTTTAAACTCTACTTTTTTTCTAGAGTCTCATATCCTAATTAAAAAGCTTCTACAAGCACAAAAGTCTCGGATTATGCCGGAAAATTTTCCTGGGTACTCCAATTTATAGCCGGAAAATTTCTGAACTTTCCGAGTAATGCCGGGATGCCTACCTCAAATGGCGTTGGTCAGAAGCTGCTGGTCAAAGTTCATTACTATATCTCCTTGCTGTCTTTGTTGTCCGTATCTGTGAATAAATTGAAGAAAATGGATGCCAGTTCCACCTGAAAGCAGAGTATCTACGTGTATGCATGAAAGGCCACAAAAGCCTTGCATGACGTGAAGATGATACCAAACTGTGGATTGCATGTCGAAATACAAACAAGTGAAAGCTTATCCGAGAAACAAAAACGGGAGTGAATAAATATGCAAAAATATTATTTTATGATTGTTTTAGGGTATAAAGGTAAAGGATTGCTGGTCAAAAATTAAAAATTTCAAGTCTCACATTTATATCTCGTGAATTTTAAAATAACAAAAAGGGGAGTGACTAAATGTGCAAAAATATTCTTTTATGCTTGTTTTAGGGTAAAAAGACAAAGGATTGTTGCTCAAAAATTAAAAATTTCAAGGCTCATATTTATGTGTCTCATGAAATTTAAAATTTTAATTTTGAGAATCTCAAGTTAATAATATTTAGACGTATAAAAAAATTGTGTGCTTATCTTGCAATATAATACATGAGCCTTTTTATTTATAAATTTTTTTATTTTCAAAGTATAGCATTTCTTAGGAGCTATTGCTTAAAAAAATTGGAATAAGAAGGTTTGCCAAAATTTTTAGATCTAATATGAATGTATTAATGATTCTTAATGTCTTAAAGAGTAGTCTTAATATCTTTAAATTTTAGGAGCTCTAAGTCTTTTAATATATATATTCACATGAAATGATAAAATACTTTATTTTCCAATGTCTTAGAATAGATTAATTTGTTAATTTTCAAAATCATGAATTATATACTTTTCATATTTTTCGAAAGCTTATATTATAACATTTGAGAATTATGGAGTCCTTTAACTATATACTTAATTTATTAGAATATAAACTATAGTTATTTAAAATATTATTTCATATATTTGTAAAATTTTATACTGTTCCTTTATTAGAAAATTTATAATTATTAAGTGTTTATGCTTTGTAGTGTATAATAGGTATAAAAATTTGATAAAGAAAGGACTGGCATAGCTAAGGGGATGCTTGATATTTCTTATTTTTTAATAAAATACAAATATAATACAAATATAAAAAATATAAAGAAAAAATACGCAAAATTTGATAAAAACCCATAAAAGTAAAAATAAAAATGATAATTGAACCCTAACTGCCTTTTTACAATTAAAAATAAAGGTTTCAACATTTTATATACATTATATTTTTTTAACTGCCTTCCCCCTGGCATATTATACACTTGCTCATATTTGAGTTAATACTACACTTGGGCACGTGACATATACGCACGTGAGCAAAGTCCCAATAGACCCTAGTAAAACCCCACGTGGCTTAAGTGGCCAACGACAACCAAAGTACACCATGGTACAGTGAAGAAGATATTTCCTTATTCTATTAATTCTATTATGTATCGTCGACGACCGGAGGCCTAACTGAAAAGCTCTACGTGCACCAAGGATTCGGATTTTGGAATGTATCCCAATAAGTTCCGTCCAACAGATTGCTGTTGAAAATCCCGGAGTCGTCCGTCACCGGGAAATCTATCGACATTGCTGCTTCCGTCCAGATTGAATCGTCGAGTAGCGGCAAGTTCACGTTCATTTCCGGCCAAAAATCGTCCAGACCCTCTTCTTTTTTCCCATAATCCAACCCGTTTTGGACCACGTTACCTTTGTATTTGAAGTTTTCTTGGGGGAGAGACACGGCGGTCTGATGGTGGATTGATGGTTTCACACCTTCGGCCGGTGGGGAACATGCAACACTCGACATGTTCAGTTCTTGAGCTTGGTTTCCCATTTGTGGAATCTGGGAATTGGCAGCCGGAAGCTGGTTGGTGGTAGCATAAAAATCAGGCAGGTTGAGTTTTGCTTCAGCACCGTAGAGTTTACGGGCGGCGGCGTCGTAGGCCACAGCGGCTTCGTGGGAGGTGTCGAATGTGCCAAGCCAGAGACGAGCCCCTCGATTGGGTTCCCTGATTTCGGCGACCCATTTGCCCCATGTTCGCTGACGAACCCCTTTGTAAGTGCAGAAAGCATTCTCCGGACCACCTTTGCCACGCATGCAACCTTTCCTGGAGCTAGCCTGCGCCGGCTTTTTCAGCAGTTTTTCCTCTGCAGAACCCACCATTACTGATCTCGACATTCTTTTCCCAAACAAAACTGATAAACATTGTGAAAAATGAGTGAGGAGCTGCGTTGGTATTTATAGAACAAGTAAGCCATGAGAAGAGAAAAATGGTGGAAATGGAGTAAAGGGGAAACAGACCAAGAAACGTGTCTCCAAATGGCTTTGAAGCTGATACTTGGCACGAAGAATCAGACCTCCCGTGTCCTCAATAAAAGCTATGTGTTTTCTCTTATCAACACACTTGGGCGGGGATATATTTGTCTGGACACAAGCTCATGTGGCAATGGAGGATGAGAATTTTCAGGTTTCGCCCTTTTCTATATGAAACTAATTTTCAACGATTTATCTAATTTAATTCGGGAGATTTGGATAATGGGTCATTTACTATTGGGGACAGTGTGAATGGGGAGAGTAAACGGCTGGGGATAAGAACTGCTTGAAGTTTCCAAGAAGAAAGCTTGCTTAGTTACAGATATATAATAAGACAATCTAGCAGATGACTGCTTGGTAATTCATGCATTCAGATAGGGGAGTTTAAACAACTACGACCGGGTACGAGGTCTAGAAACTGTGTGTTCACATGTTCAATGCAGTTTCAATTTCTGTACTTGCGTGGATCCCACTTCGCAGCTTCTCGGCACACATTTTTGCGGGGGAAGATTGGCCCATATTAAGGGCCTTCATTCTGCCTCCGGTAGGAGCAATTAAATAATTCTCTAAAATTAAGAGGGGCCGAATGGAGCCGCCTGTTTTTTCAGTGACTGTCACGGGATCAGATTGTTTGTGGACTCTTACTAGGTCTAGATTCCAATTAGTTGGGCCTCAACTATTTATTAAAGCATATAATATGTAAAAGAAAAATTACTCAGTCGACAAATTATGGACATTTGTAATTTATCTCGATAAGTTATAGATGTTCATAATCTGCCAGCTAGATAGTTAATCTTACATGTAAATAAGGACTGCTTCTGAGCCCCTAAATTCAGTCGAGAAACAGAAAACGGACTTTTAACTATTAATTCATATATCAATGAGACATTTAATTGGATTTATTTTTATAATATAGAGCGAGGGGTCGTGCTACGAACCTGACCATCCAAATGTATAGGCGAGTGGATAGGAGGTCTTTGGCATAAAACGGTGCGGTTCTGCACTTACCAGCTTTAGTGGAGCAACTGAATTTCGAGTTACGAAATACAGCTTTCCCAATAGTTGGGGAATTTCCATACTGTCAAAATGATGGTAACCTGCTGCTCCTATGAGCGGCCAGCAGAAGAAAGCATTCCTAAGGGTAACAAAGGCATTTAATGGTTTATCTGAACGGATAAGTTACTTTAAGAATAACGGATTGATCTTTCGCACTACTTGAAGTTGCCCATTAAAGCATTTGCTTGATTACAATGCTGCGTTAATCTTCAACCTATTTTTTAGCCTGGTTTCTGTCCTGAAAGGGAAAGAAGTTTATTAATCGACTAGTGCTTTGTAGTAGGAGCTAGAGAGAGAACAAAACCCCGGCTGATTCCTCTTTACTGCCAATTCTTGATACTTCCTCAACCCAATATGAAAACCAGTATCATGTGCGATTGCTGGAATTGATGTATAGGTCTTAGTTAAAGTGACAAACGTTAGAAGTTCATGGAAACCTACCTCTTACAGGATCATAATCAATGACAGATGATATCCAAAAGAAAGAAACTTGAACAATCATTAAAACTGCACCGTGGCTCTCAGTCTCCAGAACGAACAGTGATGATCACCTCAACAAAGTGTCTGTGAGGTTCTCTTATCGAAGAAATGCCAATTTTGTATATATGATTAGAAGTTCTCACTCTTATATGATGGTGAAAATGACTTCACAACCATGAAAACGGAATTGAACTGAGAACTAAAGCAAATAACATACTATTTTCCATTTTGAGGCCCATTTTTTTATGCTTCTTAATGAATGTAAGGTCTAAGAACCAATATGAATATAAATATAAATAGACAATAAAATGTTCAATATGTAAAGAGCCACTGACATGAAACTTGAGATACACTTGTTTTCATTAAGAACTCATCAAATATCTTGTGTAGTGAGCAGAAGCCAAGGAGTTTAAATGCATGTAATATCTTTAACAATTCCTTGTAAGAACAATATATGGAATAAATATTTCATACAGTTCAATTTAGTGAATATGAGATGCATGACACTTCAATCTCAGCCATGCTTGGCTAACCAACAAGGCTCCTAGTAATGTGAAGTAAGAACCTTATGACAGATTACAAAATAATCTCTAATGGTGTAGACTAGAGGAAGAGAAGATTTACAAGTCATTGGATCATCCAATGGAAAAAAAGAAGCAATCGTGGACAGTGGAACCCAGTTCATTGGTGCCACAAAAAAAGGCATACCTAACCAAATGCAGGAAGCTCCATACCAATGTGATTGCCTAATTGGCAGCTTCTAACAAGTGAAGGCATCGATCCTATTATCTATCCATGACCAAACCGTACATCCAAATCATATGGCAACAAAAGAACGAAGTAACATTCATCAACCCCAGGCCTCGATGTTTGTAAAAGTTCAATCTAGCTTTTCAGAAAGTCCTTCAAAGAGAATTGTGGAAGTCCATCCTAAGCAATTGCCAACGGAAGGTGTTAAAGCATCAACAATGCTTTTCCACAAAAAGTTAACTAGTATCTAGTGCCATCTAAAGATATCTATCTATGATTGTTCCTACCTATAAGGAAAAAAGAATACGACCACATGGAAGAGAAATGCAAATAATTTAATAACCAAACTCTGATAATAATTTCCCGATGTTATATCACAAATAATCGATTTGAAAGATCATAACGACATCTGACTCAGCAAAATGAGCTAGCAGTGTCAGCTCCTAAATGTTTGAAAACAAGAAAACCAACAAAACAATCTCTTACCTTACCACAATCTTGGTTTAATAATTGTCTGACTACAGCTGTCTGTTGTATCAGTCGCTCCATAGCTGCATAGCTTGGCAGGTTGGCATGAGCTGATATTATTTATAACCATTGAATTATTCTAGAGATGAAATCAAAAACTAAAAGATACTATATAGAATGTAAGCCAATGATTTATGATGGAAGAGCTCGCGTTGGTAAGGGTCTAGGAAGATAAATATGACAACTTGAAGAGGCAACTCAGATACTGAAAAAACAAACCAAGAATTGCTCGGTTCAGATTATCAGCAACTTGCTGTCGGTACTCCAAGCTCAGAAGATGAAACATTGGCGATTTTTCCGGTTCATCGTAAGCAAGCAGAGTAATGAAACACTGGAATAAGACCAAACCGACTTTCATTATCCGAAAATGAATTTGATTAAGTACATTACACACATCTAAAACAATTAGCCCCATGACAGAACATACTTCAAGCTTTTCAACATATTTCTGATCCTTCCCAAATGGAGTCAACTGGGTTCGAGCAAATTCTAAAGCTTCTGCACTGCAATTGTAAGGAGAGAATTTACATTAATAAGGACATGTGAAACCCAGAAACAATGAAATGTTGATCACTTCAGCAAAGAAATTACTCACCATTTCCTAGTGCAAACAAGCTCAACAAAGTGAAGACTCAAAAGATCAAAATACAAATCCTGGTTATTCTGTAGCAAGTTCTGAGCCAGCTGCTCTGTTAATTCAATGGCTTTCAGACCATTCCTCTCCAGTGCATAATGAATAATGTCTGAGCACAAATTATCGGTTATCAACAAATTGATCACATGAATAAAACCTCAATGAAAAATAATCAGTCTGAGCATTTTTGGTCAAATGAGAAAGAATTACCATCTATATTCATTTTCCTATAACGTAGAATGCAACTCAGTGTCCTACTTGTTCCAGCCATTCTTTTTACAAATTAAGGTAATAAGGTGTGTCAGCATCATTGATTCTCTCAGTCCTATAGTATGTCTAACGACAAAAATGAGACACTTAATAAGTTCACTAACCTTCAAACATGTATTTGCATTTGTTATTATCTGTCACATTCAATCTCACAAATGACAAATCTGTCCACCTCTCAGGAATAGAAGGATAATAATTATGAATATGATTTCGTGCTTCTATACTAAGAACACAGAGACACTATTGGCCATCAATTGAAACGATGAAAACTAATTATTACGGGAAGCATAAATGTCGATACTTTTTCTTTTGTTCATATACTCAAGGTTTTCTTCAGGCAGCTTCATTCCAGTGCAGGCAACAAATGCTTCCACAGTTTCCTTATAGCAATTATGCACCAGATATGACAGAACAATATTATGGATGTCGCTGTCTTTAATGGCCTGAAAACAAACATGAAAACATTCCACTTCCCAAGATTAACAGTGAATTAAACATTGCAAACACATATCTACACTCATATATCATATACAAAAAGCAATCTTTCCAATTTGTAAGGAACAAACAGAACATTGGTGAACAAAAAGTCAGTTGGCACAAAATTATTGAAACTTACACACAAAAGGAAGAGCCATTTTAGAGTAAGGCTCGAAATACCAAACTCACCGTTTGAACCGGAATCCATAACAGAATCCCAAAAAACACAACTTCAAGACCAAATTATAAGCAGTTCAAATTAGGGTTTCAACAATTAATCTAAAAAAGATGAAACAGGAGAAATGCAATCACACACTGGGACCAAACGGAATCGGTAATCGTACATTTAAAAACATAACCTAACAATAGAGTTACACATAGAGTTGCAGGATCATGAACTAAAACCGTCGAATGCATTTCCGACAGAGAATCAGGAAAAAACAGAAGCAAAATCGATTAGACTCTGAACACTTACAACTTGTTCGTAGTGACGAGGATCGACATCCATTGTCTGGGTCGATGTATTCAGGGGAAATTTGGGATTTTTTTTCTCTCCAATATTTCTGGGTTTGAAAGTTTGGAGTTTATATATGGGTGTGGAGTCTGAAGGCATTAGGAACTGGGGTCATGTTTTTGTGTGACATCCTCTTCTTGACCGCAGCCGTTTTGCTCCTTATGGTTGTCAATGTCATGATCTGTACACGTGGCTTCATTCTTCTTTCTCACATGCTTCTAAGGGGAAGTTAGTCAGATAAGTTATTTTTCACTCATTGGCTTAGGAGTGTAATTTTCTGGCTGACAAAAAATTAGCGGAATGCTTGATACCGATATTAGTTTTAATTTGTATGTATTTATATTAATTTTGGTATGTTTTTTATTTTTATATTGTATTAGTATTTTTTTAAAAAGATTATACTATTTTTTAATTTCTATATTTAAAAAAATAACAATTCAAATCTAAAAATCAAAGTTTTACCAAAATAGCCTAAGCTTATTGAATTCAAGAAGATAATAAGGAAGTAAGTAGTGGGTAATAAATTGATATAAGGAAAAACGCAATATAGTCAATTCCATCTCTCTCTTTCTCTCTTTTTTTTTTTTCTTCTAAATTATGAATGAAGAAAATAAAGTCCCAAATCATTAGATCTCAAGTTGAAATCCTCAAGCAATCTTTTTCTTTTCCAAATTATGACTAAAGAAAATAAAGTCCTAACACATTAGATCTCAAGATGAAACCTCAAGCAATTTAAGCAATTTCAGAACAAGTTGTTGAATTTGAATATATTAACTATTAATAATCAAGTGTAGAATTTGGTTATTTGATTTATTTAAGCGAATTGTAAATTATTATTCGTATTTGAGGTAAAAGATAATAACCTATTATTCTGAATAAGGATTAGATGACTATGATTGGAAAATCTTTCACTTATAAGTGTAAATTTATCAGAAAAATTATCATATATATAATTGATTTTAACTAGTCAAACATTCATATCTATATTGTTTTAAATCTTTCATGTAAAACCCTTCCCATAAGATGCATAATTTATTAAGTATTAATTTTCATCTTTCGATAAAAGATAATAATTGATTTTAGACCATCATAATTAAAGTTGATATTTTACCTTGGGTTTAGATTACATTCATTTGATTCGGTGATAAATTTTAAGTCATATTCATGTTAGATTATTTAGTAGCTTATATAACTTATATGTTTGAGTCTAATGAAAATAAACTAAAACGATGATTACTGGGTATTTAAGGAAGTTGGACTCAAATGGGTCAATAGATCCTTTCACTCTCCCTTTTAAACATAATAAAAACAGAAGTGTTCTAAATTAACTAAACATTATTACAACAGCTTCTAATTATCGGGAAACTAAGGAAAGCAAAAGGAAGAGAGGAAACAAAATTTTCTAAATACAGAAACAATGGATCCATGTATTGCCTTAATAATTTAATGATGTTAAACGATTCATAAATGTTTTACAATTGGTATCAGAGCAAGGTTATTGCCCGTTGAATGCTTAATTGTTTTAAAATTTCTTATAGCATGAGTGACTCTTAAACTGATAATGTTTCTAGTTTTTTGTCTTTCCTTATTTTTGGTTTTTTATGAAATATGTATGGACAAAGTGGTTGTTTTAACAATAGTAATTCCACCGATGTGAAACACAAATCACGATCAAATCCATAAACTATAGAGAAAGAGATACATCT
>JAOXYD010000002.1:1296359-1307003 GCA_028565735.1 Pinacopodium congolense
AAATTACATTAATACAATACAAAAATTAAAAAATATAAAAAAAATTAATTAAAAAATATAATAATTACAATAAAAAAATTATAACTCACGACCTAACTAAACATTCTTAAAAATAACTTTCAGCATTGTCGTGTATTAGCCTTTCAAATTCTCTCCTTATCAATATGTTTAATTGCGTGGGGTCTTGGGATCTATTAGCAATAGGAAAAGGTTGCTTTCTCTACTTTATAGTCACATCTTTTTATCTCTTATCTCTTTTTGTTTTCCTACATTTGAATTGCTTGTGAGGAGAAAAACTTAAAAGGCAATCTCCTTCCCTGCAAAAAGTCATACGAACTAGATCCTGAGCTGATATGATATATGACTACTTAGAAAACTAAAACCAGGCAAGGAGAACTAAAGTCAACAAAGATCAAAGCATGCAAGAGCTTATTCTGCTAAGCTCCGAGGGCTAAGGGTGGATTTCTTTAGATTTTATAGATTTTAGAATTGATGTCGAGAGGCTGAAAGGGAAGCATGCAAAGCGAGAAAGACGGGCATGTTGGTACTTACAGCACATACTCAGGAATACACTATCTAAAGTAGGGGTGGTAAATATCATGATTTGAAGTAAGATGCGAAATTCAGTTTGATTTGATATATATATCTAATTTAATAATGCTTGTGAGAAAGATTAAAAAATATTAATATTTGATAACGTTCCTAATATTAAAAGATTAAAAAGGACGATAATTTAATTTTTGTTATTGAATTCTCTCTGCAGCCATTGAATTGGTAAATTTTTAATGAATTTTTTGTGTTACATTTATGTAGATCTTTAAATTTAATTTTGGACTTTAATTTAAAGATTTAGAGTTTTAATGGTTTACAAACATTTGAACCTTTTTTGAAATACTTTACAAATGTTATGTTTTTTTTTATATTTTATAAATATTATAAACTTTTTATAAACACTATTAAATGTTAAAATATTTTTTAAAATTTTCTATCATCAGCCTTAACTAATATCATTCAAAAGCAAAATTTAGAAAATATTTAAAATTTAAATCTTGTTTAGTTGAATTTTGACTTCCTATTTTTTTTAAATATAAAAATCGCAAAAAGACACATTAATATTAATACAACACATAAATAAAATATAAAAATTAATATAAAAATACAATAATTTAAAAAGACGTGTATAAAGGTAATCTTGCAAGATCCTCTTCAAACCTACAATTGAAAATGAGGTGTCTAATTCATCATAAATTACAAACGTATAGACTTCCATTTTCAACCATTTAATTAGACAAAGATGTCAATTGTGAATAGTTAAAAGGTGATAAATACAAACTTAAATTAAACTAAATTAATTATTAATGATTAAATTATTATTTTATTAAATATTTTATGTATAATGTATAATTTATTTATATAAAAAATGCATGTTATCCTCTTTCTTTATTCATTACTTATCCAAGGGGAAGTAACAAGAAGTGGCCACTTGGTCTATAGAACCAATATAGAGAGACAAGTAGCCATTTTGCCTTTGATTTGTCTATTTAGGCCATAATGATGATGGTGGCGTGACCATGATCTTTTCCCTTTTGGAGAGATGAGGGTGGTGTGGTACCTCCACTATCGTTATTTTTAGATTTGATACAATCTTTAATCTTGAGGCCTGATTTTATATAATGCACACGTATGGTAGGGAGGATTCCAATAACTTAACATATTCCAAAATAATAAATTCAATATTAGAGTTTTTATTATATAACACGGCCATGATTATGAAGATAGCTTAATGCTCACAAAACAATTTCTTAATGATAAAATAATTTATCACTGAACTCCTAAACTAAGTCATCTTGACCTTTTAAAAATATTATTCATTTGTCCTATGTTTCTTGCCTCAACCGATAACTAAAAAGAAAGCATTGTGTGTTATTGCTACAAATTATGGTACAAAGACTAGGCATTGTTTTAGAGTCGCCAAATTCTAATTATTATAGGAAATTTAATAATTTATTATAGTTTTTAATTATAGTTTATGTTTGTTATTTATGTTTTTCTAAATACAAAAGATGAAAAAAAAAATACAGAAACCCCAAAAAAATAACATATAAATATTTGATTAATTTTAATGTAGCCTCATGTATTTGAGTCCCGAGTAAGAAACTAACATGATGGTCATTAGATGTTAAAGAGTTATGATCAAATGAGATCCAAAACCCTTTCCGTATTCCTTTAAAAATCAACTCTAAAAGATAATTTCTATTATTAAAGAAATTAATCACAGAATTCTTAGATCGTGAGAGAAAAATAAAAGGCAAAGGAAAAGAGGGAAAAATCTTGTTGCATAATTAAAACTTATAGATTTAAGTTTGTGATTTACAATCCTATATAAATGTTTACAACAAATACAACACATAAATCAAAAAATAGTAAAAAAATTAAAAAAAATACAAAAACTCATAAAAACATACACAAAAATCAAATTTAAGAGTCATTTTTAATTTAATAATTAAAAATCAATTAAATGTGAATATTTAAACTTATAAAAATGAATCAAATTAAATTTATTTATTTATTATAAATAATTACCTTATAAAAAATGAACTATTTAAATTATGTAATTCTAAAAGTATTATATATGCTGATCAATATATTTCACAAAAATAACGACCTAAATTTTGTAGCTTATAAAAAAAAGAGTATGTAAAGATCAAATTGGCCATATTCACACATATATATTTGTTTTAATTGGAGCTAGGAAATAGGCATGTCTATTTAGGTTATTAATGCTCCTCCCCATCTTTAAAATGTTTATTATTTTTTTGAGAATAAAAAATGACCCCTCTTTAAAAAAAAGAAAAAAACCCAATCTTGAACATGTTGTAGTATACTACTATAGAATCGATGATGATTAGCCAACTAGATGAAGCAAGCACTCAATGGGGGAAAACTAAAGACTAGCCAACAACTAGGCTATCACTAGATTTACTTTATAGACCCACATGAGATGGGATAGTGGTGTAAAGATTACGAATGATTCGACATTTCGACTCCTTCTTTGTTGCTTTGTTCGACACTTTGCATTGCCTCCTTCGATTACTCTATGTGCCCACTTCACTTTCTTCTCCCTCAACTGGTCAATGATACACCAAGTTGATCCAAGTGGAAAAACCTAGGAGGCCGTAGGGGAGCCCCTTCCTTTGTAAATTGGTTATTTTATGGTAGGGTATTATTTTATTTTTGATGACTTCAAAAAATTTAATGTTATATTATTTTAATATTTAAAGTTTCAGAAATTATGATTTAAGATTTTAGAAATTAGGATTTAAAGACTTGTTTGGTACGATTTCTTACTTCTTACTTCTGTCTTCAGTTTCTGTTTTTTTAAATACAGATATTAGACTATTTTTATTAATTTATGTGTTTTTATTAATTTTTTATATATTATTTTTACGATGTTTTATGTTTTAAAAAATAAAAAATAAAATCAAACTATTCTAAAATTTTAAAATTTAAGATTGAAGATTAAAAAAATCAAGTGAATATCCACAAGGGGCCAATTGGGAGGGTCCGTGCGTGGGCTTCTTATTCATCTCCAACAAAATAATAGTTATCAGTAGTTATTATAAATAATTTTATTTAAAATATTTTAATATATCTTAATTAATTAATATATATAGAGAGAGAGAGAGAGAAAATAATTTGAACATTTATTAGTTATATAATTAAGTGTCCATTTAATTAGGTTTTAATTTTTTTATTTCTATGTTTTTAAACATAAAAATAATTACAGGTTATTTTTATTAAAATTTGTATTTTTAGTAAATTTCTTGTTTTTTCCTTATTTTCGTATTTAAAAAATAAAATAAAACAGTAAAAATAACACTACTTGGAATAGGAGCCACACCTTCAATCCGCCATGTTACGGCGATTGAAATTGGATTTTGTGTTTGGATTTTGTGGAAGATGAATTTTGCGCCTGACTGAGCCCACATTTTGTACAGGGATCTTGTTTTGTAGTGAGCAGGCTTTTGAGTAGTTTCTTTTTAGATTTTATACAGTTCATATCTCATAATTGATCATAATTTGTTATGATAAAATTTATTATAAGTTTAAGAATTAAAAATAATAAAAATCACTGCAATTTTTATAACGAAAGAATTTGCACCATTATTTTTATATGTATTAAATATATGTTTTAAGCATATTCGATTATTTTTAAATTACGCATTTTGATTAATTTATTTATAAATAAAAAGAGTTTGATTTAAGGCTAAATAATATTGAAGAATTTAAATCAAGGTGTCAATTATAAGATTTTAGGTATAATGAAAAATCTTCTTATCACTTAAAGCAAATTTTAAGTATAGCATAATATAATTTAATATTAGTGGATGTGAATTTTGTAAAAAAATATTACTCTACTTATTAAACGACTACAAATAAAATGATTAGTTCGATTTAATTGATAAATAGTATTTTTTTTAACCCAAAAAAGCAAGCAAATACCTATAACACATAGTCTTGAAGAATTTAAATTAAAAAAATTAAGATATAAAACTTGAAATATTTGAAGTAATTTGGAACTATAACATAATATAATTTTGAAACCTTGTATAGCATAACATAATATAAAAATTAAAATAAATACATAAAATCTAATATAAAAATATAAAAATCACAATAAAAAATTATAATAACCTAATTAAACGTGCGTGAGCTTTATTTAAACCGATTTTCAACTGCTAATGTTGGAAATTATTGGACTTGAATCATACCCTTTTGAGGATCTTACATTCTGACATAAACAATGTTGGATCCTTGTGTAAAGGGCCATTACATGTGTTCTTGCCTTTCTCCATAAATTGCAAGAAAGTAAAGCAAACCCTCCATGGATTTCACTTAGAATTAGGACCCAAGGCCCGCTGAAATTGGTTGCAATGGACCTTCTTCCAGTAGAAGATGCCCATGTTTCAATTGACCTGGATTGGATTCTTGGTGTTAAACGATTCTCGTCAATTGCTTTTGACGTTCATGGGGCAACTTTCATGTAAATGGTAAGTTCGTGTTTGATGCCCCTGATGTCTTTCGTATGCATCATGGTCACCAATAAGGAAAAATGGCGCTTATGTTCACCAAGTTTTTGATATGGTGTCCCAGTGGAATTAATCTTGCATTCATGTCAATGGATAACATTCAATGGCTTGTCCAATTCATATGCCTGAATCAGTAGGTTTTCCCCATTCATGTGGTTGGCTTAGTAACTCCATTATCTTCAAAGAGATGATAAGATTGCTGGTGCAATAATGGATACAATCTCTGTTTACTACAGGTGCCAGTTAATTCACATTCTAGCCATGGAGTTGCTGTAGAAACTCTGTGACTCTTGTTGCAGAAACATTAAGCCATGTTAGAGAGCTGTAAATAAAGGAAGCCAAGACTGCTCATATAGATACAGTGAATACAGTTTGTAGAAATTTTACTGTCTAACCTGATAATCAGTATATATGTGCTTATTCTTTTGCTAAATTCATTAATAATAAGAAACTCGTAATTTTAGAGAAAACCCAACTCGGGTTACATGTACTTTTTTAATGACTGACAGTAAGTGCCGGATTCGAACAATCTCAGATTATTGGTAATTTTGGTGATTTAGCCAAGCAAACTGCACATTTTCTCCAATCAGAGCGAAGAGATGGATGGTTCTGAATATATATAATCTTAAACGTTTCTTGTTCTTACATAATTCCGTTACCGACAAAAATGTAAAATATTATTACAATGTCACGAAGATATTGGATAAAATGTCGTCATGTACATGGGCAGACTGTAGGATTACTTCAAAACATGTCTTACTGGATTAATGGGGTCCAAAGTAAAAACAGGGCCTTCGGATTAGGTGAGCAACTTGTTCGATTTTTTGCAGTGAAAATAATACCATTATTACTATTTACCACCGATTTGGCCACCCTCAAATTCACTCTTTTTTAGGTCAAAAATAATTCTAAGCCCCATCCTTTGCATCCCTCTTTCGATGATGACGGCTCGAGGGATCTTGTAGCCAGCCGAATACCCACATAAAAAGTGACCGCTTTGCGAGGTTTAGCGATGCGGGATCGAGCTTGAGGGATGATATTTTAAAGAATTTGTTCTACCAAGAGATGATGATGATGATTCGTGGAAACTGGAGTTGGGAATTCGGAGAAGGGGTTTTGTGTTTTTTAGCTGGATTTTGAGGATCGGCTCTGTTTTTATTTTATTTTATTTGGGTTGACCAGGCTCAGGGAAAGAAAAAGGTATGGCCTTTTTGTGTTTTAATTTTACCTGATTTGGTATTTTTTCCTTTTCTGGGATATTAATCTCATATCCGAAATTGGTAATTGTAGTTTATTAAATTCTAGTCTGTACTAAGCTTCCAGATTCTGACAATCAGGGGATTCTTTGTGCTGTTATTATAATCTCCTTCAAAAACTTGACACAACTCCCATATGTTTTCTCTTCATCTTTGTAAGAAGTAGGTTAGTTTTTGCATGCAAGAACGAGGTTGATAGTGCAATTCAGTGATTTTCTGATCCTATGACTCATCTTTTGGGGTTTTATGAGGACACAGAACGTTTAGAATGCAGAATTCTGGATTAGTGTGCTTTCGTTTACTTCTCCTGTTTTTAAGGAAGTTGTTGGTGTGATGTCTTGTAGACAATGGCAACTCCAGTTGAGCCTCCCAATGGGGTTAGTATTACGGGGAAGCATTACTACACCATGTGGCAAGCTTTGTTTGAAATCGACACGAAGTATGTGCCCATCAAACCTATTGGTCGAGGGGCTTATGGTATCGTTTGCTCTTCTATAAATAGAGAAACCAATGAGAAAGTTGCAATAAAAAAGATACACAATGCTTTTGAGAACTACACTGATGCACTCAGAACTTTGCGAGAACTGAGGCTTCTTCGGCATCTTCGACATGAAAATGTGATTTCTCTGAAAGATTTGATGATGCCTATCAACAGGAGAAGCTTCAAGGATGTCTATTTGGTGTATGAACTCATGGATACTGATCTACATCAAATTATAAAGTCTTCTCAAGCACTTAGTAATGATCATTGCCAGTATTTTCTATTTCAGGTACATTATACTATTGCAATACAGAAATTCTTAATATTGATCTCACGAAAGAAGGTTAACATGTAGAAGCATTTGTCAGGGGTAGCTTGTTTGGTATGCAATGTACTTGATGAACTTTTTGTGGAAGTTTATGTATCTTTCTTATTCTTCATTATTTTGCCTGTCTTATAAGTATGCCAGTGAAAAGTTAGATCTTTAACTGGATTTACTGTTTTCCTGCTACAATTAGGAGCATGATTAGGAAAGCTTTTGGTTTTCATTTTTTGTTTCTGTTTTTCTAAATGTAAAAACAAAAATAAAAAAAATAACACACTAATACAACATAAAAACAAAAAAATAGTACAGAAACAAAAAAAACACAAAAATTAGGTTAAAAACACACAAAACAAAAATAAAAAGCTGAACTAACATTCCCTAAAATTTTTTTGGTTATTATTTGACGCATGATATCCTTGTACTAGCAATAGTCTATGATATCGTGGCAAAACTGGTACCTATTAGGGATTCTAATAAAGAAATGTTATTTGGTCATTTTGACCTTTCTTCTGTGATATTGAATGACATTTGTTTCCATAATTTCCTCGCTTGGATTTCAGTCAAATATGTAATGATGTTGGGAGGAATTTGTGATTCCCTTAAGAATTGCATTTTGAAGCTATTAAATATATTTTCTCTCTTGAACTTTAATCCTCGAACATATAAATGCTCTTGGAAAGGTAGCGATTTTGATGCTAAGGGGCTGTCTTCATATGTATAGGAGGCCTTTCGAGACCTAATTGGTTTTCATCTACTTTAGTAGCAAGCTTATCCTGCTGATTGTTGGGTTTTGGGTTGTGGGTTGTGGTTTTGGGTTCGAGACTTATTTTTTATGTTTTGATGCTCTCATCATGTGGAATCTAACCATTTCACGTTCTAACCATGACTTTCCTTGTTTTCTGCACTGCTCACTACTGGTTATATTCTACTGGTATTTTATTTTCAGTATTTGAAACAGTAGGATTTGAATGACCAATCATTTAATCATTTAATGCTTTCAATCACTTAGTGTGTAATACCTTTTTATTCTGAAGTTGTATCTGGAGCTGAAATCATTTTAGGCTTTCAATCTGCTCAGTGTGGTATAATTTTTAATTCTGAAGCAAATCTGGAGCTGAATATTTGTGTGTCTATTAGGCATTTTTTTTCCAAATAATTTATTCATTATTCTACAGCTGCTTCGAGGTCTGAAGTATCTTCACTCAGCAAATATCCTCCATCGTGACTTGAAGCCTGGGAACCTCCTTATCAATGCCAATTGTGACCTAAAAATTTGTGACTTTGGGCTGGCACGTACTAGTACTGGTAAGGACCAGTTCATGACCGAGTATGTTGTTACTCGATGGTATCGAGCTCCCGAATTGCTCCTCTGCTGTGATAACTATGGTAGGTCTATTGATATCTGGTCTGTTGGGTGCATCTTTGCCGAGCTCCTTGGCCGAAAGCCCATTTTTCCGGGCACAGAATGTCTCAACCAGCTTAAACTTATCATCAACACCCTTGGCAGCCAGAAGGAGGATCTAGAGTTCATTGATAACCCAAAGGCTAGAAAGTACATCCAGTCACTTCCATATTCTCCTGGAACTCCCTTTTCCCGCCTTTATCCCAATGCCCATCCTTTGGCAATTGATCTGCTACAGAAGATGCTTGTTTTTGATCCATCTAAGAGGATTACCGTTACTGAAGCCCTGGAACACCCTTATATGTCCCCACTGTATGATCCCAGATGCAATCCTCCTGCACAAATCCCGATTGATCTTGATGACATAGATGAGGATTTAGGGGAAGAGATGATAAGAGAAATGATGTGGAAGGAGATCCTCCATTACCATCCTGAAGCTGCTGCAGCAAATGGGGAAGCGTGCGCTTAACTTTATCCTGTTGTTTTGCAGAAGAGTTACTATACTCAGGCAAAGAAGATTTGGTCAGTGTCTCTTTCTTTTTGCTCCCCGCACTTTCTTTCTTCTTTCTTTTTCCCCCTTTTCCTGAATAATCTCGAGGAAGCGTGCATCAGTTAGTATCATTGATGCATGATATTACTAACTTTTCTTTTGAGAGCTTCTTTTTGAACTTCAGCTCGAAGTATAGGTTATTCTATAAGTTTGTACATAGGTGTGCCTTCTTATATTTGTAGGTGTACTTCAGTTGCACTGCAGATGTTTTAGTATTGTCGTGGTGTGTGTTAATTAAGTTGGTATGTAAAAAAATAGTCCTTATTCCGATATTCTACTCGTAATTTACTCTTCTATGTATATCAGCAGATTGTACATATATATGTATATTTGTCTATTACATGCATGATCTTTTTTAGGTACAACAACAGTCCAAGCCTCTCATAATCTCAGTATTATTTTCTCCTATTATAATTACTTGTTCAAATCAATTTTGAGATAATCTAAAAACTGATGTGCATAAATTTCTCTTGGAATGTTCATAATGCAACTTACTGGATAGTTCAACAACCCTGTTGCCACTCTTACAGTTTTTGTATATGGGTTGCTGTCTAATTTAGTTGGCATTGTTAACTAGTAGTTTTGGTATGGTTAAGATACATGAAGAGTTAATAGATATTACTGTATGCTAGTGGTTCTCTTGAAAGACCTGAAGAATGCTTGCTAATTAATTCGTCTCGAATGATCTTGAGCGTAGCTTGAACACTATTGTTAAGACTTCATGTCATTCTGCATATATAGTAGTGGGGACCTTGCATTAAGATTACATATGCTAGTTAGTCTTTCAATTTATATCAAGGTCTCATTGGTCTTTACTTCGGTACAACCATTAGTATGCGTCTTCTTTATCTAAAGAATCACCATCGTGTTAAAGTCGAGCTAGGTGCATGCATTGTCTATATACATGGAAAATCGGTCATTAGTCTCAAGCTTCGTAACCCAGATCATGAAAGATGACATGCTAGAACTCTATAGCATCTTTTTCAGATTGTGAAAAGAACTTCATTAGTAATCCTCCAAGTACGATTCTGTGCTATTGGAGGAAGCCTTAGTTGCTTTTGGAGAGTTGTGTTTGAAGATTTGGAACTGTAAAAAGAGGATAAAGGTGAGAATTGATGGATGCTTTTTCCATTCACCACTAAAGTCTCACATGGGTTTGCCAAAGTATAGGAGATTTGCCTACTGTTTCTTCCAACATAGGGATTCAGTACATGTATTAAAGTTGGAAACCAGTGCCTGGAATGCATCACTTTAGTACTACGCTGATCTATATTGATTTCCCGTGGTTCAGGGAGTTGAGTACTAAAGTTAAAGAGCACAGACTCGGTGGTCTAAAGTTAAAAAAGAGTTAGCAACTTGTGATATAGGGACCCTCCATATTTAGGAAAAAAACATTGTAGGCTTATAGCATTCACTATCTTTCTCTATTAGGCCGTTTGATTGAATTTTTTGTTGTGATTTTTGACTGTGGGTGTTATATTTTTGTATTGAGTTTTGTGTATTTTTATAGATTTTTGTGTTGTCTGTCTTGATTTCTGTG
>JAOXYD010000002.1:1316681-1328691 GCA_028565735.1 Pinacopodium congolense
ATAAAATTTTAAATTATAACTAATAAATAAATTAATTGAAGTTAATTATCTCATTAAAAATATCATTTTAATTATTTAAAGTTATGAAACTTTTATCCTAAGATTATTTTTAATATAAGTATTATGAATATAAATATATATTTTAAAATTAATTTATTTAGAGTTTTAAATTAATAATTTTTTAAGTTATAACTCTTAATAAAATAATAAATTGAAATTAATTTAAGGTATAATTAAAAAATATGAATTCATATGTATAGTAAAACAAAAATATTGAAATATATTTCGTTGAGTAATTATCTCAAGACCTTCTGTGTTTTACATTTTTTTTCAAACACTCCCTATATTTTATATTTTTTACTTTTTATATTTTAATAAATTATCAATGTACTTATTGCACAGTTACTGCCACTTTAGCACCTATTGTCCAGTTATCCTATCATGTCGTTACCACGTCAATACCTGTGATGAGTCAATATGCCAAATCAGAACAATGTCATGTCAACACAACATAGTTTAGGGATATTTAATAATTTTATTAAAATACAAAAGTTTTTTTTTATGTCAGCACAACATAATTTAAGAGGCATTTGATAATTTATAAAAAGATAAGGAATTTATGATATTTACCCCAAACAAAAAATCACTAAGATTCTTTACGCGTCTTGGTTACAAGAATGTTGGGCCCATCTTCATATGTCGTCGCCTCGAGTCCATCTCGAATTGATTTGTGCCCCAAATTCCAAGGCATTGACGATTTCTTAGTCACTGCACACATAATTAGCCAATGCCTTGGATTTGATTAATTTGTAGATTAACGTTAATGTTGATGATATCCACGAGAAGCATATGCTTCTTAGCTTAGTAACACTAACAAGGAAATGTTATACCTTTTTATTGCCCTTTTACTACAAAATGTCCTCCACAACTATTAATTAACCTCGGAAAAATATTTATTTTATTTTATTTTTTATTAAAGAGCATTTGCATAGGATTGGTTCATCTTGAATTGTCACGAAACTAATCAAGAGTTAAAATATATTTTTTATTTTTATCAAAGATATCTCCATTCTCTCTAGTGGTATAAAATTGTTTTAGGGGCATTAAGTGAGCGTAACATACCTGTAAAATCAAATAACGAAAACATATCTATGCCACTTTACTTTTAATATTTAGATTAATAGAAGTAGATAAATACAATATTTAATAAAACTAAGTAAGTATAAAAAGAATGAAGAAAATGTTAATTATTTTAATAATAATTTATAAGAGCATAATATAGTTTGTAACGGACTTTATTTTTTGATTTATTTTAAATGTTCATTAATCTTATTTTGAATAACAAAAATAATTAAAATATTTTATAAAAGTGAGTTCAAACTTGAATATTTTTCTTGAAGGTCTATTTTAATCTCTAAAATACAAAAAAGACTTGAATATTTTATAACGTTTAAATATGTTCTTAACATTTACAAAAAATATTTAGATATAACCCTAATATTTGTAAAATAAAAAAGACCCTAAAACTAATAAAACTGAAATTTTTTTGTTATACTTCTAATAATTCCTAGTGATGTGTCATTTTTCATTGATTTTCAAAAATCTTAAAATTTTAAAATAAATATTATTAAATTTCTAAATTAAATTAATAAAAAAGTATCAAATAAGTTTACTGATATGATACAAATTTAATAAAAAATACTATGTACGTTAATATTTTTTTTAAAATTATTTTATGAACATTAAAAACTTTTAAATATTTTGATAAATATTAAAGTCTTAACTAAATGATATGAAATGTTAATTTTTTTTATTTTTAATTCAAATATTAAAAGTCAAAATAAACTTTCCACATAAATATTTTCTTATTACGTGACTTATTTGCCCTACATGTGTCGTTGTGGGAATGTTTTCTTTACCGTTTAGAGTTCATGGTCAGAAGTAAACCGCATGCCAAGCAAAGACACAGAAACAAAAAGGAAAAGGACAAAAAAGGACAAGCTGGAAAGTAAAAAGACTAGAAAAAGTAAAAAAAAAATTTAAAAAAAAGAACAACATCATATCTCATACATGCGAGGAGTAGGTTCACAATTCCCCATGTGGACTTCACTAATTATGGGTTTATTATTTTTTATTGTATTATTAATAATTCTTTTCTGCTAATTATTTATTCACACTCCACTTTCCCCTTTTCTAACGCCGTTACATCGATCGCCGCTCCTCTCTGCCGCGAGACCAAACAGAATCCTCAACTCCGTCCTCCGCGCCGTTACAGTCCCTGCATACAAAACCTCCTCGTCTCTTCTTTTTAGAGCTTCACTCACTTTCTTCCTCTCTGTCTATCTCTCTCTCTCTCTCTCCTTCTCTCTTTCTCTCTCTGCGCTTCAGTTGAAGAACGGAACAGAAGCTCTTCTCTGTAAGTTTTCGTTTGGCTCCAGTGGATCCTATTCGGGTGAGGAGTTTTTTTTTTAAGGTTTTTTGAAGTGTTTTTTCCTCAAAAAATTTCCTTATTTGTTTATGTTTTCAATTTTTTCGGTTTGGTAAGTAGACATTTCAGGAACCCTAGTTTCATTATGAATTTGGATCTTGGAATATTCTTTTATGATTTATTGCGCATTAATTTCTCCTTTTTTTAGTGTATTACGATTCGTACGCATCTTTTCTAAAGCATGCATCTGTATGTCTGTTTAAAACGTGAAAATCATTTGCGTGTACGAAGACTTACTGTTCGGAACTATGAATACTATTTGTAAATTATGATGCTGAAAGCCCCCTTTGATGATTTGGAAGTATATAGAAGTTTTTAGTCAATTTAGGATTGTGGGATTCGTACACTCATTAGTACATCTGAGTTGTATCTATTTCCATGTGTTACTCAAACAATTTTGAAATCGGATTTATGGGAGATGGAGAATAAGCTTCACGTTTATTTTTTATGACCCTGGTTGTTGGAAAACTGTAAGAAGAATATTAGGGTCGGGGCTTTCGTCTCTTTCCAAGAATTTTTCTGCCCAGAATGGGCCGTTATTGTTTTGGTTTTTCAAGTGGCATTCTATTGAAGTATGCAAGCATTTGTTTTTTGTGCTTCCAATCCTTTAAGGCCTTAAGTTATAACAAAGTTATTTTTCTGGCCATATTATAGATAGGGGGGGTTCTTTTCTGTAATAAACCTATTGTTGTTCTTTTGTTTCTTTTCTGTGAATGCATGGTGAACACGTTTGCTTCCAAAGTTTGTGTGTATGTGAGGACGTTTTAGGGTTGGGTTGGGGTAAGAGGGAAGGGCGCCATTATAGTTGAATTTTCATCTGTATTGAGCCATCGAATTCTTTTGTCTCCGAGCATTTTATATTTTTTAATGTTTCATCAAATGGTGGTTAAGTCTATTGATTGGATGGTGTGTTTCCTTTTCTTTTGAATGATAAGGAATTGCAAAACCTCATGAAAAGATATGATCTGAAATTGGTTTTCATTTTATCTTGGGACATAGTGGCATTTTCATTGTTTGTTTGTCTTCTATTAATGTTCAGTTTCTATACAGTTATGAGATTCTGATAAAGCAATATATTCTTATTCTCCTACAGGGATCTCTGTACCTCTTTTCTACTTCCTTTGATTGAGTTAGCTTGTCTCTGGGGTTAGAGAGTCCGTTTTGGATCCAAGCACTCATGGGATCGGCTTGCTGTACTGCGGCAAAAAATAAAGACATCATCAATAGAAGTGAAATTGATGCTTTGAACAGGAATGCTAGATATTCTCCGTCATGGAGCTTCCGTTGGGAAAATCGAAGGCGTGTGGCTGGTGAAGTTGAGGATTCTTCTTACCAAATGTGTCATCAAAACAGCAGATACCTTAGTACCGAAATCAAGGAGCCAACAGTTTCTGATCAGGGTAATCATTTTGATGAGGGAAGTCTGCATGAAAGTTTTGGAACTCCTTTCTCTGTGAAATCACCAGTCCATCAAGGAATGGGTCTGAATCTAACGAATCAATCTTCAGGTACATATATATGGGTACCGAAGCCCGCCTAGAAAATGTAGCCTTAATACCCTGTCCTCATTCCACTCCCAATTGCCCGTTGTTTTTCCAACTTGTTTTAGAAGCTAGGCCCCCTTTTTATTCAGACAGAAATCACGACTTGAGATACTTGATTCTCCTACTATCTATGTTCCATCTTTATTAATTTGTTTTAAGTAAAGCATAACAGTTCTCATCCATGAGAAAATATAGTAACAATAAAGTCTGAAGTGTTGCAGGTTGCAGCACATCTAATTTTTTTGAATCTGTTTTCAGGCTATGGTTTGCCCACAATTACTATGCTAATGTAGGGGGATTGTTGGTAGCATATGATATTGTCATTTCCTTGGCATCATTATTCCATTTTTTTCTGAAGGCTTAAATATAAGCACTCATGTTCAACATTTTCTTGAGTGGTTGCATGATACTTCTTACTAGTTTCTATCATATACTTCTGGCTGATGCACACTAAAGTTGTGGATTGGTATCTCTGCCCGATGCATACTTCTTGCTGGTTCAAAAAATGGCCGTTAGCCTTTTAGATGTAATCATTGGCATATTCTGTAATTTGGAACTTTTAGCATCTAATTAATGTTTAATTTGGTGTATACGTTCCTGCTTGGCAATGCTGTTGTTCGTCAAACATGTTTATCTGATTGGCATTGGTCCAGGGAATACTATTTTTAGGCACCACGTTACTAACTAAAGGTTGATACCTATTTCCAAGACTCCTGCATAAATATCCCTATTGTAATTCTGATGTGACAATTCTGCACGTCAGAGTTGCATAATTGCCTTTCTCGGTTAACCATCATTTACAAATCAGTGCAACAATCGCACTGTAGGACCTTTACATGTCAAATTGCTGTTTCGTATCAATTTGCCGTGCATTATAATGACTTAAATTTTGCAATTTTGTGAAACATTTTCTTTGTGGTACTTAATCATTCTTAACATTCTTGATGCAGATGTATCTTTGAGAAGCAATAACCCTGTAGAGGTAAGTTTGACCGCTTGAATTCCTACCTTCCCTCTCTCCTCCCTAGGTTTTTTATTTTCTGCTAATGAATAACTATCTATCTTGGAACCACTTAGGAAAAGAGCTTGGCAGAATCGCTTGATGCCACTGAATGTTCATCAAAGCTTTCTTGCACCATTCCTTCCCCATTTCTGACTCCTGTTGCTGATTCCACCCATGGTCATCTGCTTCATCCCAACACAACCCCGTCGAGATGGCCTCAACGTTCTCCTGGACATCGACTATTCAGGCAGATCTCTGATAGTCGAATTCTAGGATTGAAGTCACCAAATAATTACTCATTATCTGAAGGAAGATCATCACTTGGGCTCTCCCCTAGAAGCCATAATCTAGTGACGGGTTCCCATGGAGGATCTTCTGATTGTTGGTCAATGCAAACCTTTTCTGAGCTTGTGGCCTCTTCTCAGAGAGAGAGGTGGTCTTTTGACAGCGAACGCTTTGGCTTTGGCTTGGGAAAAATCGGTGGTGGAAGCAGCAGGTTCTCATGTTCTCCCTCCACAGATCTGCGAATTTGTGCAGCTTGCTCAAAGTTTTTGAATGAGAGATCTTGGTGGCAGAGCCCTGTGGTTTCTGTTCTGGTATGTGGTCATGCGTATCATGCTGAGTGCCTTGACATGATGACACCAGAGATAGATAAATTCGATCCGTCTTGCCCGATATGCACAGTGGGAGAGAAACAAGTGTTAAAGATGTCTAAGAGGGCTTTGAGAGCTGAAGCTGAACTAAAAGCAAAGTTCCATAAAATTTCAAGAAACCGGGTTGTAGATAGTTCCATTGATAGTGATTCTGATGAGTTTTATCCAGAGAAGAACATCACACAAGATGGAGGCTCAGCAAAGCTTGAATCCAGTTCAAGTGTCGGGAGGCCCTCTGTAAAGCCATTCCTGAGAAAGCACTTCTCATTTGGGTCCAGGTGGAATAGATCCTTTTCAGAGAAGGGAACCTCGAGAAAAAGAGGGTTTTGGGCAAGACATCACAAAGTTTGAGAAATCTTATTAGTTGAGTATGAAATATCTTAAGCTTGAATATCCTAGTGGTAATGCCCGAGTTTCAGTAGTTCATCTCAAAATTTATTCTATGTTTGCAAACTTATGCACCTTTCTTGTTTCTGTTCTTTTAGTGCAAGCGGCTTTCGCTTCCACACAACCTTCTCATTTTGTCTAATAGAAGGGAAAGATGAGGAAAGAAAGAAAAAACATAAAAAAAAAAAAGAACCACTTCACTTAGCCCTCTTCAGGCAATTGATCCATCAATTATTGAAGCCATTAGTTCATGCGCTGCAACTATTTTTAACTTGTAGCACATTCATCTGCAACGGACAAGGATTTTACAAAAATGGTAAGAACTAATGGTTACAGCTTGACATCCAACAGGATCTCTCCCACAGTTTCAGGAACAGTTCCTTATACCTAGGAAAGAAAAGAAATGACACGGACATCCAACAAATCCAGGTACTGTGTCTAAAGTTCATCATTAACCTGATCAATAATATCATTGAAATGGGCATTCCATTTGGTCAATAATGCTTAGCAGCCCTGATCTGTAGCTTGGGTAAAGGAGCTTCACTCCTAATTCCTTTTTCATACGTGCATTGGAAACCCGTTTCTCGCCTCTTGAATCAACTTTCTCAGTAGGATATTGGGATTTTTTGCATGATATGCTTTCCTTTCCCGTGCCTGGCCATTTCTTCTGAATCAACGCTTCTGCAAAAGCAAATACCTCCTCACGAGGTGCCGGGTCATCGTCCACAATGTTGTAAATTCTTCTGCAATAGGAAACTCAAGCTGATTTCATACAACCTCATGGTAAAGATGGAAAGGAAAAAATTCAGCTTCCTTTGCCCCTCGAAAGGATATCAACTATGATGTTAAGGCCCTTAAAACTTTCTATGATACTTCAAAATTCGAAAAATAGGTGAATTATGTCTGGAAATACCCGGAGCTTGGTATCTGGATGCTAGCTCTGATTGCTTGACAAATATCGTCAACATGAATTCTAGACGTGTATTGCCTGGATGCCCTCAATTTCTGACCTTCTGACAAGGCTTTTTGCTTGATTATCGTGTCTATAGCACTGCCAAATTTTGCTTGAAACTTTAGTTCTTGCAGGCAGAAAAAGTTCAGAACACATAATCAACAAGCTAAAAAGACTCTGATTGAAGGACATGAAAATTTGCTAAGAAGGGAAATGTGAAAAGATGTTCACAATGGACTTCATGTCACCTTCTACCGGGGCCATAAATTCCTCCAAGTCTGAATACTTGGGTTGAGATCCCAAGATCATGACCCAAGCTCTCCCATCCATTTTCAGCTGCTAACCTTGAGTTACCCACATCACTTGTCGGTCGTGTTGGGCAACTGCGACAAATTTAAGGATCTAATTATATATCTCTAATGTCTGTCTTTAGATCATGATTTTCATCGAACATACTCGTGTACTTACTCCTCGTCCACCCACGCACCACCCCAAGCACCATATACACCTGCTCTCACAGGAAGGAGTAGCAGAAGATCAATATATACAGTGCTCAAGAATGCATGAATTTTATCAAAAATTGTCACTATGCAAGATGAGAAGCCATGACTTAGTCCTCAAGCACATTTTCTCTGCTTGAGCATGGCAATTTTACTGGAAATAGGTTCAAAGAAGCATGATGGACGTACTAGTAGAAGACAGATAACCAATCCACTGAATACTTCCCTCTATTAAAACACCCCTCAAAAGCTCCTCATGCCTAAGAATCTGCAAAAAGAGAAGCATTATAGTGTGTTTGATATAGTTTTTAGCTTTGATATTTTATTTTTATTTTTAAAATAAAAATTTAATTAAAAATATGTTTAACTGAATTTTATTTTATTTTTTATACAACATTTTCATAACAACAAAAAATTACAATAATGTTTTTTTTCATTTTGAAAGTAAATTTACGAAACAAGAAAAACAGAGATAATTGAAAGATGTTTGTTTTAGTTTTTTATTATAAATTCTAATTAAATACATTTTTATTATGAATTTTATTTAAATAAATTTTATTTTAAATAAAATATAACTAAAAATTTTTAAAAATAAGAATGTGTTAAATATTTAAAAGTTCGTTGAATTCAACCTTCTTTTTTATTTTTTATTTTTATTTTTGAATTTTTAAAAATTCGTTGGGTTTTTGTATTTTTTAAGTAAATTTTGTGCGTTTTTTAATTTTTATATAATTTTTTAGATTTTTGTGTTTTATTAATAGGTTATTTTCATTAGATTATCTATTTTTTATGTTTAAAAAAATAGAAAACGAGAATTAAAAACACTATATAACCAGGGAAAACAAGCGTTACCGGATCGCCAACGCCCACAACAGGAGGCACGGACACAAGGAGGTGTGTATAAGATTTCAACACACTCAAAGGGCTCAATCTGCCATCAGAGACAAAGGACGAATTCAGCATCTTCATGGCAGAAGAAACAAATATTTGATTGCTGTGAAACGTGAAAAGTACTTCCAGGGCAAGAAAATCTACTGACTCGGGCTCATTTGCATCGAAGAGGCAAACATCAAATCCTCTCTCTTCAAGTTCCTTCTTCTTCGTCAAGCTCGTGCACGTCCCAAATACGGACCTTAACCATTTCAATCGAGTGATCAATAACTACGCAAACATCGATTTCAACTGACTACAGCGATAAGGAAAAAGCTTTAAAAAAAAGGTTACCAGTCTTCTTCTTTTCTAAGACTCTGAGAAAAGAATTGGCCGACGTAACCCATCCCGACGATGAACATCCGATTCCGACATATTGGTTCCTGATTGCTCCTTTTCGTACAATCTAAAAACTTCGGTGTTTGGTGCCTTGAAAGAACCGAATTCGACGGAAACGGAGAGGTTTGAAGTTGAGTCGCGGGAAATTGACATATCTCCATTGAGGAAGCTGTATCGAGTGCAGGGGATTCATTTTGTAATTTTGGCACCAGAATGATTTGAGCTGGGCTGAAATTATTTCTTTGTGCCTGATTCTTCAAAGTCAAGACCAATTGAAGCCCAATCGGGAAGAAAACGTGAAATTCTTTTATTAATTTTTATAGATCACTTTTAATAACTGATATTTATCAGTTTTATGTCAGTTAAAATGGAAGATTAATTTTTTTGGTATATTTAGGCTATTTAAATTTAAATATAATGATTCTATGTGCATCGTTTAAAATAAGTAACCATTTCTCTTTAAAATATAAGTAAATTATCAAACTTTACTAGTAGTAGGTGATTATTTGAATTTTCATAAAATTTGGAAACTAAGTTATTTAGTTGTTTGTAGGGGTAGTATGGCTGGCCGAGCTAATTTAATATTGAACGTTAATTTATTATTTTGATTTGCATTAGTACTTTTATTTTTAATGGTGAATTAGTGTTTATAAAATGTGGAATCAAAGAGGTTTTTTTAATATTGGCTTTGATGAAAACAAATTATGATTATTATTAATGATTTATTTTATGATAAAAGGTTTAAAAGTTAAGGTTAGTAAAGGATTAATTAATGATAGTTTGAAGTGAAAAGTTTAGATTTGAAAATCTAAATTACATGCAAAGTAAGATTAAGGGTTTTAGAAGTTGTATAAACTTAATTTAAGTAGATTTTGTAACACCCTTATACCCTGTGAGATGATATAGGAATGTTCACATACAATTTTGTAAATAATCGCAGTGGAATTAAATCAGTAATTTGGTAAACATGCATTCACATTAATCAACAAACCACAAAATACCAAAGATCTAATCCAATTTAAACAAGTTATTTACGAAGCCATATGCTCTCAAACTATATGTACAAAATGAAAGTACAAAAAAATCTACAATAATCCCAATTTACATAGACAAATCAAAATTCAAAAATACGAAAGACATATGACTCTTGACCTTTGCAATATCGACAGTCTCACATCCTCATACTTTCCTATCTACACCTATACAGAGCCAAGCATTTCGCTTAGTGGGAAAAAAATAAAATAATACAATCATATAGACTGTAGGATGCAGTCATGACATATTCAGAAATTTCAGTCATTTATCACTTTATGCAACTCATGCATATAATAAATATAATCATCAATTCAATAACTTAATGCATAAAGGGTGATACCTCAACATGACATCACAGTCAATTTGCAATATCAAAACAGCCTTATGCTAGGCATATGACATTCCTGTTTATTCAAAACTCAATGATATCAATTTCAGAAAATAAAGTCACATAACATATACAACAAGTTAGACTCCTCGTCTTTAAATAAGAAATGGGCATAGGTACAGAAAGATTAACTATATACGTTGGACATAATCCTTAGACACATTAGTGTCGCCAAACAGACTTTGTTTGTAACCATAACGGCATAAGCCGTGCCTGACACATTGTGCCCATTGAGCCTTTGGCTCTACAAATCAGAACAGTCAGAGACTGTAACACATGAGGTCAATCAGAGACTATCACAGTGTAGCAAATGCTAGACCCCTATAGGTATGCTTAAGTACCCATAACTAGACGGAGCAGTAGTAAAACTAATTTTAAAAAATCCCAAGTTTATAAGTTGAAAAATGTTTGAAAACACACATATACACATTGGCCACAAATAGGGCATAATTTATTGGATTCACCCACCAAAACCATATGTATTGACATCACTTCATCATTGAATCAATAATTCATCTAATCATTTGACATTGGTTTCATGGAAGCAACTCACATATTTAGTCAAAACCACAAGCAACAGTGATTATCATGAACCTGTATGTAGACATGCATATTTATACAAGATATAACTAAATATCATGCAACCCTATCACAATGACATGCAAAACTGAAATCCTACCTTAGAGCATCATATGTTTAACATAAATTATCCATGCATTTCATGCACTATATGTAATTCTTGTCATGCAATTTTCCCTAAAATACAACATATATCTAGGCTATTATTACATGGATTACAGTCTCCAGAATTTAAAAGTCAGCAACTCATTATCCTTTAACTCATTTAATCAAGAAATAACATGTCATATACTCATCCAAGACACACTTGACAATTCAAAAACCAATTTCTATCACAAAATCAATCATAAAACTCATTCTTGAAAGTCACATTACCCTAAGCAATCAACCTGTCTATTTTAGAATCAAAATTGAACCAATTATAGTTCCACCATCTCCACAATCTTCCTCCATCATAAAAAAAATGCATCCTTTCCAAAGGCAATACACAACTCATCCTTAATCTCATTTCTAATCCACTACATAATTTGTCCAAATAAAGCTTAATTGAAAGCAAGTAAGGGCAGAATTTTCCCATACCTTAATCACCAAAATGGCACTTTAATTCCACCCAATATTCAATCTAATTTTGAACCAATGAAACCTCATTATTCAACATAATAATTCAGGTCTAGATGTGTTAAAACAGGATATATAAATTAGACCAAAACTGTAGCCAACATTTACCTCAAAACAGTCCACAAAGATGAACTAACTACAGGAAATTTTTAAGAATCAATTCTAGCATCCAAACTTAATTTCAAGCTCAATTTCACTACACTTAATGACATAATCCAATTTTGGATCCTTGATAAGTATTGTAGATAACAGTTTCTAGTTTAAGCAGAACTTAAAATCATCCAATTTGGATACTTACAAGTCAATATATGGCCACAATACCAAAACCTACTTACATGACCCAACTTCAGAAATTTTCCAGCACTTCAATCATTTCCTACACACATATATGTTCAGTTTTAGACTTCCTTCTTCATCAATCAACACAAATCAATACCACACAATTCCTTTACCTTTCTATCCATGTTGAAAAGCTCCACACTTCTACAAAATTTCAAGAAAATTTAAGGGAATAAGTTGGAGTTTTGGTGATGAAGAGAAAACCTACTTGACATGGATCAATTTAGCACCAAACTTAACTTCATGCATAACCTT
>JAOXYD010000002.1:1359898-1370935 GCA_028565735.1 Pinacopodium congolense
TTCATATGAAGCACATCCTAAAATTTTCCATCCTGTAACTAAATCACTTACTTTTCCCTTTTAATCTTCTCAAATAACCCACTTAATTTTTATTTAGACGCATAAATCATTATATTCATATAAGTAAATTTTTAAAAAACCTTGCAAACAAAATTTTTTCCTTAGATTAAAAAAACTGACTTAAGTTAAGAGGTTCATTTTAAAATTTTTAACAAACAAATTAAAATTCTTATTTTTTAATTATTAAAAGTATTACGAATAATTATTTCAAAAAATTAATTAAACATTTTGTTATTTAGAATTTAGAGTTTGGGGAATAACTAACAAATGTTTTATTCTATACATATATGAAACTTCATTTAACCCAATGGATCAACTCGTATTGACCCGACTTGAATTTGACTTAACTCAAACTCTACCCGATTTGAATTTGACCCAAATTCAAATTAATCCGACTTGAATCCGAAAAGCTTTCAACTTGAAATGGCCTTACTTAAACCTGAATTAATATTGACTCAATTAAATTCGAATTCAAATAATTCAATCTAAACTCGACTTGACCTATCCAATTGACATCCCTGAAAATAGGTGAGGCAATGCAACTGGAGGAGGAGTGAGACAGGGGTGAGGCGAAGCAAGGCCAAGTGATGAACTGCGATGTCGCTAGAGAGAGTCAAGGCAAGGCAAGGCAAGGCAAGGAACTGAACTGCCATGCCACAGGCAAAGGAAACTGTTTGATTGATTATTTCCAAGTCAATCAAGTTGAATCGATTGATTCAATTCAATTTTTTTAAAAAATTGGTAATAAATACTCGAGTTTTTAGTTATAAAAAATTTAAAAATTTTGACCGATTGATGCCTTTTGAAAGAAAAAAGTTTACAAAGAACAGACAGAAGAAGATCCTGTGGCCCTAAACCCATGGCATCTTACAGATAATATGACGTTACGTGCTTGTTAGTGACAAAGTAAGAAAGTTGACGAGTCAAAATTCTTACTGGCTTCAGTCGCAATTGTTGGCTTTGCAGAAGACCATAAAGGACATAAATGGTCGCCAATGTTATAAATATCTAATCGAATTTATTTTTGACATGATATTAAATCGGCATTTTTAGATAAATTCTGCAAATTATCAAATAATTTTTCAAATTTTTAAAATTTATAAGATAAATTCTTAAACAAGAGGCGGGATAAGAGAGGGGAGAACTTAAAAAAACTTGTATTTTTAATTAAGTCTCGTAGGTACCGAAATATCAATACAAAACGAATCATTATTGTACCGTTTTTCAGCTGATAATAGCAATAGTGGGATTGGAAAGCAAAGAGAAGACATGGCCCCTCCTAGCCCTTGCATTGTCGTTTCATTCCCTAAATTTGACAAAGCACATATTCTCGGGGTTCCAATGCCTTTGTCTTCTTCGCAGACAACTTTAAATCCTCATTTACTTTTGACCTCTTTTCAAGGGCTTTGCCATGTATTTGACTCAAAAGAATAAAACATATATCTATTCAGAAACCCTAAACTATTAGACTTTATATGGAGTCCCCATTATTAGGGTCGATGTGAGGAAAAAGCGTGACAAAGTAATCACCAACACGAGCTTGGAATGTATATAGTAATTTTTAATTTTGTTGGTGTAATTTACAGACCCTTTAACCTCCAGAGAACCGAGAATGAATTTAAGTTTCTCGGGAAACTAACAGATTATAAAAATTTCACAAGGAAGTTTATTATGGTCTAATGATAAATATGGATTGAACCTTTATAAATTTAAGTCTAATGAATGATCCAATAAGTCTAAGGATTTCTAGATACTGTGTAAGATTGAAATAAGTGGCATTATCTTATAGATTCTCAAAATTATTGTGTAAGCTGTCGCTATTTTTTTTAAATGTCATTCTCATATTTTATTTATAAACATTAGGTCTTTATTCCTTTAACTTTAATAATTTGATTAAAAAATGTTCAATAATTTAATCACATCGCCTACTTTCAAATACAAGAACTCTATTCAAAAGATTCATTCACATAAAAAATCACTTTATATCACCTAGCCAGTAGATCTATCCTTTAATTACTGATTAATTTTATATAGAAAAGACCATCACTTTTCACTAAAAATTATGAAAATTAAATTTCAAATCATAAAATTTGAGGTAAGTGATTCTTTCTATATAATTTTTTTTAAAAAAAACTGAATGATATTGTTTCTATATATGATTGCTAGGGACCCTTAAAGTGATCAATGATAGCTACAAGATTTAAAGGCTAGCTTTAATTATAACGTCATTCGGGCACAAATTATATGAAATGTGTACTAATAATTAACGATTTTGCTGATTTTAAATCGAAAGTTATACAAAGTTTTCTGGTGTTGCTTTTGTCATGATTGCTCCTTTTTAGAATAAAAAGATAAACTACATTTGGTGGAAAATACTCAAATGTTTTTAAAAATCTTTGTGTAGGGACACATCTCATCTTTCGATTAAAATTTCACTTTAAGGATATCTTCTCTGATAATATAACGCGGACAATGATAAAGGCATTACATCATCTTTCCACTAAATTGTGAGACTCTTTTTATTATTTTGTTTTAATTCATTTCTTTGAGAAAATTTATCTTTTTGGAAACGAAGCCAATGGGTTGAACCTGACTCTCTTATATCATATTAGAATAAATTTTAGAAATAAATAGAAGAACAAAAATTTGAAAAGTTTATATTTGTTCTAGATATGATTACAAGTAAATGAGTTTATATATACATAATATTTTAGATAAAAAAACAAAGATGACATCAGTTTAAGTGTAGGTGTAAATATAAGACTACTTCATAGTAACAGTTGGTGTAGCTATTGTGAACTTTTTCGAATTTAAATTTTAGATTTTTTAAATATAAAAATTAATAAAAAATATCATAGAAATTAAAAAATATATACACTAATACAATACAAAAATCGAGACAGACAGCACAATAATTTATAAAAATATACAAAATTCATTATAAAAATATAACAATCACAACAAAAAACTACAACTAAAAGTTTAATCAAACAGTCCCTTAGAGAAGGTACGTTGACACTAAATATGAATGATAGATGACATTCTATGTTTTCTACATCCTTCAAACCATTTCTATGTCAAGTAAATAAACATGTCATATTTTTAATTTTTTAGTTGAAATTCTAGTAGAAATAGCAATTTGATTATTAGAAACAATCATACTATATTTTTGAAAAATGGCTTCTATAAATAGAAGGGTATCGAACAAGTTATTATGGCGATACCGGCAAACATGAAAAAATAATTTTAAAGCTTCTTAATCTGAAATTGTACAAAAATAAATCAAGTGCATATAAAACAAAAGGGTGATAAGAGTTAAACTTAGTCATAAAATAAATTCAATACTTAAAAAGATTGCTGAAAATGGGCATAGCCTTTTAAAAATACATAAATTATTGTTAACCCGAATACAAAAATGAACAACTTTTTTATGGAGAATTGAATCTTGGAAGATAGCGGGAGTAGGAAATAATCAAAAGGCGAGAAAGGAAGAAAAAGCATGGAATAAAGAACCCTTTTTTTGAAGGTGAAAGGAAAGTTTATAATAAACGAAAAAACAATAAGAAAGGCAAAGTAAACATAGCAAAAGGCGAAGTTGGAGCTTGCCCATGCTCTGATCTCACGTTCTCCCATCAACTTTTCGACCGATGTGAAACTTAGTGGGGCTGAAGCTGAACTGAACCGAACCCCTTTTTGATCAATTTAAACTTCAATCTTATATACTTAAGCCTAATTTCTCTACTCTTATCTTTCTCTTCATTTCATAGCAAACAAAAACATCGTAGGGTTGAAGGGAAGGAAGGAGACATGGAATATTTTTGTGGTTTAATTTATTTTAAATTATTTAAAAATATTTTAAATTATTATAATTAAAATTTTTATGTTTATTGAATTATTTTAATAGATGTAAAAAAATGTTTGATTATTCTAATATAATTTTAGTAATAATTTTTTATAAAATAATTTTAAAAATTTTAAAAAGATTATTTTTAAAAGTTTAATATTATAAAATATTTAGAGTATTTAAAGTAATAGAAATAATTTTTTAAATGGAATAAAAATTAAAAATTTTTGTATCTTTGTTCCAAAAAAAGAAAACACAAAGAGAAGATTAGAAGGTATGAATTTTTTTTTACTTTCTTAGACCTTTTATAAAGGTTTTAGGGCTTAATCATCATAAACTTTTTTAGATAATACACTTTTAGTTGCAAGGAAAAAGCGATGAGAAAGAAGAGAGAATTGCTAACTTACAATTAAAGACCGAAACCACATAATTGGAAAAGGGAGTTGAAAAAGATTTTTTTTTTAAAAGGGAGTTGAAAAAGTTTTGAGAACAACATGTGCTTGTCACAAATTGAAATTCCATAAAACAATTATTTGTGGACATACGAATTAGTGTTATGAATGACAATTGATATGATTGAAACTAGATAAGAATTGATGATGATTTTGAAAAACTTATGTGAAAATGAAGTAACATCTACTTATCTAATTTAGAAGCTTGGAATTCAAGTTGGCAATCTCATTTTGTATAAATTTATAATTTATCATATTTTATCTACAAAATATGTCAAAAAATATAATATTCTTAAATATTATGATTTATTTATAATAAATTAACGTATTACATATTTTAAATTGACTGTAATTATTAAAATTATGATAATTATGAAAATATGTAGATTTTTTTCAAATTTTTATGTCGATATTTTGTTTTTTGAAAATTTTATGTCAATAACTTTAAAGATGTATATATAAGAGGAATGTGAACTACAATAGCATAACACAACATCCCACTTCCTTGGTCTCTTCCTATCTTTTTGGTTTTGGTGGAAAACCAAAGAAACCATACCGATTCTTGTTAGATTCTAGTACTCTAATTGAATATATAGGAATCAAGCAACCTTAAACATGTGGGGTTAAGAGTGTAATCATTTCTCTTGTTGAAAGCCTTGGGATCAAAGGTTGGGATCATAATCATAACATAGAGGAAATATAATCATCTCCTGCAGATAGTTTGCAACAAAGAGACAGAGAAGTCGATTCAATCTTTTTTTCTGATAAGCTTCAGACTGTGAAGTATGGAGTAGAAAAGAGAAAAATAATAGTTAAAGGCGGAGAGAGGTATGGAGATTAGGTTCTTATACTCATGACTGTCATCTTTTCCTTTCTTTTCAAGGCTCCTGAGAAAAGTTGGTCTGTGAGTGTCACCTGAAGGATACTTTTTTCTTTGAATAGACAGAGAGAGAGAGAGAGGAAGCTAGTGTAAAATTTAATACTATTCATCTTGGGATTTTCGAGCACTTATATAAAATAAAAAGAAAAATCTGTGATTATGGAGTCTGCAAATCTCCATCACCAGCATCAGCTTCAAGACCAACTTGTTGGGTCTTCTTCTTCTTCTTCTTCTCCATCTAGCTATGGAACTACAAACTTCCAGGGTTTTACTCAAAACACCATCACTTTGTGAGTTCTCTCTCTCTTTCTCTCTGTAATGAATCTTTTAAGCGTTACAGTATGATCAACTGTAGTATCTGAAATCATCTTCTTTTCTACTTTTTATTTATTGATTTGATGTCCATCAATCAGAATCTGCTCAGAATTGAAAACCCTTTTGCTAGTTTTCGATTGTTTATCAATCTAAGTTTCTTTTAACGCAGTTGCCAGCTTTCTAGGGTTTTGGATATTTTAGATGTGTTCATAGTTTCCGTAGGGATTCATATATAAGTTCTTCCTGTGGACTCTCTGCATGCAGGAGCTCCGGCAACTTGGGTCCAAACTACCATGGGGTTACTTTAAATCCAAGGCAAAAATACAACAGTTCCATGGTCCAAGGCTCGAGCTTTCACTGGAACAACAATGGCGGAATATTCAACAACCAGCATGCTTATAACCTACAGCTACCAAAAATTAAAGGAGAGCTCACAGGTTCTTTTCCCAGATTTACTGAAGCGTCAGTCGACAGTCCTTCCAGTACTGTAGAGGATTCTAATCCGTCGTTTACAAATTATGTTAAGAATGAGCAGAAAGATCTCGACGACCTTAGCTCCAAGCTCTTGCTCAAGACTATATCTTCTGGTTTTCCGATCAATTCGTCAGGAGAATTTTACATCCAAAATTCCTCCATGTTCAACAGTGGCGTGCCTAACAGAAGGAAATTTAGTCAGATTCAGATACATCCTAGTATAAATATTTCCAAATTGAATCAACCATCTTCGTCAATTTCAGGATCCTTTGACATGAATTCACAAGCTTCTGATTTCTTGAGCTCTACAACGTGTGGTGGGGGTTTTGGTCAGCCATCTAATGACATTCTTGGCATGTATAAAGACAACTTCTCTTTTAGTCTCAATCAAATGCAGCAATCAAATCAAAGGCCATCTTATAGCCCTAGTAAAGTGAGTGTATTTCTTCTTCCTCCTTTGAGTAGCCATTGCTGTTACCTTCGACTTTCAGAATATTTCATACAATCTCTTTAAATGTGAACTGATTCAAAACTCAAAAGAGAAATTTGAATCTCTTTTCAAGTTACGGGGCCCAAAGGGGGTACCTTCAGCTTTAAACATTGCTAAAAAACGAACCCCTTTATCAGAAGAATCAGTCTTTTTTTCCTTCAGATTATGACTTTTTGGTGATAATGACGATGATTCAAGCTAACCCTTTTCCTTTTTTACTGCCTTTTGCCGCATAGATAATAGCTTCCTTCAACAACTCTGATCAAACACCTGAGGCAAAGAGGCCTAACAGGTTGATGGAGCCGAAGGCAACCCAAGCTGCAGCCAAGAAGTCACGAATCTCCTGCCCACCATTGAAAGTGCGTAAAAGGGTAAAATGAGAGACACCATTTTCAGATAGATATCACCATAGCCATTTTCTTGGTGAAAAGGGCATGATCAAGCACTTAAAAGAGCCTGAATCATACATGAAATACCTTAATATAATGAATCTCTTGGATTTACTTCTCTTGTTCTAAGGAGTTTCTAATTCAACAGGTAAGGAAAGAAAAGCTAGGAGATAGAATCGCAGCGCTGCAGCAGCTGGTTGCGCCTTTTGGCAAGGTAATTTTGCTTATTCTGAAAAAGGCATTTGGAATTTGGAGAGCACGAAACCCTAGAGAATATATGTTGATTTGAGTTTTGTTGGTATCTGTTATTTTTTAATTTGACGTGGTGCTTTTGGGGTGGGGAGTAATTTCAGACAGACACTGCATCCGTACTAATGGAGGCTATTGGTTACATCAAATTCCTTCAAAACCAGGTCGAGGTACGTCACTTTCCATACATTCTTCTTCCATACTGTGTGAGATGATACAGTCTGAAACTGTACTGCTAATTTGGAGCCAAAATAATCTTGTAATACTAAAAACAAAAATAAAATTAAGATGAAATTTTTTTTTTAGTGATATGAAAAACTTTTTAAAAATAAGTAAAAAGAATAATTTGTCGCACAACTTTTAAAATTTTTTTAATTGATTCTTAATATTTTTAAATATATTTTTGTAATACTTGTAAAATAGGATATTTTATCTCTTAACATTTGAATAATTATATAATTTACTTTTTTAATGCATGCAAAATAATACAAATTACTCTTTTAACACTAATTCTAATAAGATTCTATTAATTACCTCTTCAGCAATTACATAGCAGTAAATTAATGAAATCTTAATAAAATTGAAAGTTAATTAAAAGAAAGAATCATGATAGAATTATTGTTAAAGGAAGTAACTTGTATCAATTTACAAATCTTGATAGTAAATTTCATCATTTTATAAATATTAGGAAGCAAAATGATACCTTTAAATTATTAAGGAATAAGTTAAACTTTTCTTAAAATATTAGGAATAAGGTAAATCTTTTACCATGTTAAACAAGAATGAATAGATGACAAAGATTGATTATTGCAATTATTCAAACTTTAAGTGAATAACGCCGGTCATAAACAACAATAAATAAAAATCACATTGAACCTTGATTTTAGACTATTTGACTCAATTTTTTAATAATTAATCAGAATTTTAAATATTTATTAAATTTGAATTTAAATTAAACCTTAAACCCTAATTAAATTCATTTAAATTTAATTTTGATTATCTATTTAAATTGAATTTTGATTATCTATTTAAATTTGAGTCATTAATTTTAAATTGAATTACATGCAAATTTTTTATGATGATTAATCTAATGTTTGGGGCTGATTTTTTTGCAGACGCTCAGCGTCCCCTACATGAAGGCGACTCGCAACAAGACGAGTAGGGCCGTGGAAGGGGTAATTATTAATTAATCCTTTATTTTTGAAAATTTATTAAGTAAGCCATGGATTGCTAGCTTTCAAGCAGCTAGAAATTCTAGTTTTTAACTTATTGGTTTTCAGGTGCACGATGAAAATGAAGAGACGAAGAGAGACTTAAGAAGCCGAGGGCTGTGCGTGGTGCCGTTGTCTTGCATGTCTTACGTAACCAACGACGTCGTCGGAGGCGCTGGAGGCATGTGGCCGCCGCCTGATTTTGGTGGTGGAGGAACTTAGGTTTATATGTTTATTACTTGCCCCATTTTTCTTACAAACAAGATCGGCGACATGAAGTTCCTCGGTTCTAGGATGTTTTGGTGGAGCAAATTTGGTCATCTTGAGTAAAGAGGTTACAAGGTAGACCACATTTGATCCACTAACAAATTCGTGGGTACTGCCATCTCTTGTAACTTAATCAATGATGAACTCCCATCGTTTTAACACTATCGGTTTTATCCAACCGACTTTTTTTTTTCTCTAAATATGAATTCAATAAATAGCTGGATACATATATATATATATATATATTATATTTTTGAATAAATCACTTTGACAAACTATCACATTATAATGAAATAACAAAGTTTAAATTATTATTACAAATTTAATATTATTAGTTTTACTCGGCTATTATTTTTATACAAATAATGTTTAAATTTTCAGTGCATGCAATAGCTTACGAATTGCATGATCTTCATAAATTATATGACGAATCACTTATAGAGAGTTAAGTGACAAATTTGATCCAAATAACACTTATTAACGTTAACATGTCCCTATTCTTGACCAAATATCCTCTTAAAATTGAAGTAAATGCAATTCTTTTTGCTGCGGTACAAGCCTTTAATCTTTTTTATTGGAAAGTGCATAGCAATGCTTCACATTTTGGATCACTCCCTTAGAAACAAATTTATCCAACTATTGCAATATGATTAAAAAAAAGCAATCGATATTTATGGATGATGTTTATGCTGACCTATAATATTTTCCAGTGGAACTTTCATCTATGATTTAAATACACCTATGTAATATTTTGGACAAATTATAAAAAAAATCTTAAATTTTACCCAATTTTATAATAATAGTTTAAACTAAAAAAAGTGATAATTAAATGTGTGAAGTTGTAATTTGTTGTAAAAATAGTTCACAGTTAAATGTTTTGTTACTGTCATTGATTTGGCAACATTAGAAAAAAAAAAATAACTACGTGGACTTGATGTGGATTTTGGTAGCATATTTATTATTATTTATTTATTAAATAATTGTTTCAATATTTTGATGTATATTCAAAATATTTCATCAAAGGGAATGGTATTAACATAACGAGTCTCTGATACTATGTTAAAGGGTTCAACTCATACCCAAAAGCTAGTTAATGAGGAGAGGATTGCACACTCTTATAAATCTCTCATTACACTCTTATTTATCCGATGTGAGATTCCTGACACTATGTTGAACCATGCAATACAGACATCGCTATTGATGATAGAGAAGAAGATGGAGAAGACGACGATGTTGTGTGATGTGAGCATAGAGAGTTATGGAGACACCAATCAATACGATTGATTCTTTTAAGGTTTGATTAGGCTTCCAGATCCATGTCCTCATCTAGTCGAGTTCCATTTGTTCCAACCTGATTACTCTGGTTTAGATTTCCATCAGCCCATACATTCTCCCATTGCTCTTTGGACCTAAGGTTGATAGGATTCGGTCCATTGATGGAGCCCATTTCTTCTCTCCTTTCTCTTGATCCATTGTTATTTCCTTTCTATTTTTTGTTTACTAAAGCTTATTACAGACTTGGTTTTCTCTTAGCTATTATGTAAAAAAATGGTTATAAATATTAACCCTTGGCAATCAATAAAGTGTGAAGAAAATTACACTTTTCTTTTCACTCAAATTTCAATTTATTTTATCATGGTATAAGAGCTTTATTGCTCTTTTCTTGTGTTTCTTGATTTTTTTTCTTCTTCATCATGTCTAGCTCCTCATATGCAAATGTTGCTGCAAATCAGGATGGGAGTCGACCTCAAGATCACCCAGCCTCCCCATTCTATCTTCACCCCAATGAGAATCCTTCTCTTATCCTAGGATCATCTCCATTGACCAGACTTAATTATTACTTATGGTTCAGATCAATGAGAATGACTCTCCTATTCAAAAAATGAGCTGAAGTTTATTAATAGGAGCATCAATATACCCAAAAAAAAAAAAAAAGAACCTGCCTTTATGTATTGGGAATGTTGCAACACCATGATACTATCATGGCTTATGTGCTATGTTAGTGAATCCATAGCACAAAGCATCATCTAGTTGGACTCAACTGCTGATGTTTGGAAGGATTTGCATAATCGTTTCTTACGGGTAGATTCCTTTAACATCTCCGACTTTTAAGAAGAAATTTATAGTTTTAAATAGGGAAGTCTTACTATTACATATTATTATACATTTGTCAAAATGCTTTGTGATGACCTTTTTAACCTTAAACCAATGCTAAAATACAAATTCCTCAGTGTGCTTGCAATGATGCTATTACTATAAAATCCTATTAGGAATCTGGCTGTGTTATTCATTTTTTTAAAAGGACTCAGTGACTCTTATGCAACAGTAAGGCCCCAGATAATGTTAATTAAACCCTTACCTGATATCAAAAAAGTCTTCTCCCTAGCCGCCTAGCATGAAAGACAA
>JAOXYD010000002.1:1371035-1383393 GCA_028565735.1 Pinacopodium congolense
TATATATGTATACATATAAAATAATAATAATAATAATTAAAAAATAATTGTAAATTATAGATAAAATATGATATTTGAGAAAGATAAAAAGAAAACTTGTAATTGTATGTATGTAGAAGAAATTAAATTGAAACTTGAAAGGTATTTTTAATTTATAATTAAAATTTAAAAATAAAACAAAAACAAAAAAAAGTAAAAAGGATCGTGGCACATGCCACCGTTGACCGTGGCACTGTGCCACGATTGAGACCATTGGCATAGCCAACAGTCTCCCACTCTCCCTTTATTTTTTTCTTTTTTTTGAAATTCTATAAATAAGATCAAGAGGCTCTTTCAATTCACAATTTGTTACAAGCTCTCTCTCTCTCTAGACTCTCAAATATCATATTTTATTTACAATTCATAATTGTTTTATTAATTATTATTACATATATTATTAATTATTATTATTATCAACTCTATTACTAGTTTACTACAAAAATGTCTTCTTTAAGAGTAACGAGCAAGGGATAACATGTAAAGGAATAAGGTTCATATCAATCAAATTTTATGCTCGGCATCAATGATGAACAATTTCCACCTATTGATGTAGAGGTTGGTGACGATGAAGAACATGTCGGTGTATAAGAAAGTCAACAATCCAATCCTACACCAAAAGCACGAAAGCCTTCGGTAAAATCGAATATATTCGAGAAGTATTATAAAAAGGTTGCAACTAGTGAAGAAAAAATATTCCGCGCAATCTACAACTATTGCGGACATAGATTCAAATGGAGGAGTAGAGGAGGATATGGAACTCTCCGCAACCACTTAAATATCAAACATCTAATGAAGGTGGGCATCTCAAAATCTCAAACACAAATGACCAGGTATACGTCTCATAATCCTACTTCTTTATTTCAATATACTGATAATAAAAATCGTGAAGAATTAGTAAAATTGGTTTCAGTTGAACATCTTTCATTTAGTCGGTGCGGCGAAGGTGACGCGCCGGACGTATGAAGCGAAAGTAAAGGGGAAAAATAAAGAAAAAAAGAAGTGAGAAGGGGTCGCCGGGAGAGCGCGTGAGTTAACGGAAGTAGGGCTGCGCCTGACTGCTTGGTCTTTGATTGGCTTCATCGCCATTCGGCTCCGCTGAGGACCCAAGCCCACGCGCATCCACTCCAAGCCTGTCAGTTGCGTCTCCGTTTGGTATCTCCCCAACAAGAACAAGCGTTAACCCCCATATTAGCCAATATATATTATTTTATATATTATAACACTATTATTATTATTGAGATTGCTCAATTAGAGGATATGTAAGAATTAACTTTATAACAGGCATTTTAGGTTGGTTGCAATTTTGACTCTGATAGATTTAATTAGTTTTAAAAAATAAATTAATCAAAATAATGGGTTGCTAAATAACTGGATGAAATTGTATAAGTAAATGATAGTAATTGGAGTGCATCGTAAACGAAAATAGCCATAAAAGTTGTTGCATATAATTTTGATACGAGCAGTGAATATGGCTTGTGCGGGGCAAAATCAAGAATAGGCAGCTTAAGGGAAGGGCAAAATGGGAAGCAGATGAGGCGGTTGCGTCGATGTAGTGGGTTGGGGGTGACGTTGATGTGCGGGCGAACGAGAGCAGAGGCGTGAGCCACGGCTCGGCTTAAAATTGGTTGACCGATCGCATAAGACGGAACGGAGATCGATGTAAAAAGTTCTAATAATAGTAGACATCATCGTCTACTAGGGTTAAGATGAGGGGGATGGTTCCGTTTCCGGTTAGTTCTGTCCGTTTCCAAGACTGTTCATTCAAGGAGTTCAAATATAGTTTGGTGGGGCCATCTTCCAACTCTTTGTGTAAAGCGGAAAACTACCTGGCCTGGGGCCCTTTCGTGGCCCTGTACCGGTACAAATGTAATTATTTTGAATTTTTTTTCGAGATAAAAATCTTATACGTTCTATAAATTTATTATTTTATTTTTATAATTTAAAATTATAGTGTATTATTTAAAATTTTAAGAATTGAAATTGTGTTTATCCTTATAAATACTAGAGTTGAAAAAAAAGTAAGTTTATAATTTATTTTCAATAGTCAGGTAAGACTGACGTATACTTCACAACGGCTCAGCTGAGGGCCCTGCTCCCCTGCCGTATCAGGTATTAAAACCTCAGCGTTGTTATTTTATGAAAGAGCCCAGTGGGCTAAAACACACATTCTCTCGTTAGAAGACTCTTATGGTCATTTGATAAAATTTTTTGTTGTAATTTTTAGTTATGAATGTTATATTTTTATATTAAATTTGTGTATATTTTTATAGATTTTTGTGTTATTTGTCTTGATTTTTGTACTGTATTAGAGTGTTTTTTTCGATTTTTGTTATATTCTTTATTAATTTTTGTGTTTAGAAAATTCGAAAATTAAAGCCGAACCAAACGGGCCTTTACTGAACACAGCAATTTATAAAATAAAAACAATAACCAAAAAATTTTGCTATTATCCTCCAGTAAATTACAAACCACAGCCTTGTTATTGTCTAACACTCAACTATCCATATGCTAATAACCAGTAAGCAGAGGTTGGACAATTTGGTGGCAGTTAAACCATATTGGACTAACTTGTGGCTGCTCGATGTATGATGAGATAAAAGAGGAAATGTAACAATTATATGACTATTTTTGCCTACAAAATATATAATGACCATAAAAATTATTAAATTGATGATCAATTATTATCTTTCATTAAAAAAAAAGTTTCTGATTTTTAATGCATCGGTGACTATCTATGGGTGAACATTTTTTGTTGTGGCACTTACTTTTTTTTTTTTTTTTTCAACTTTGACTATAAAATAAAAATTCATAGGAAATAGGAGCTCAGTTATGTATTTGTTAAGATCTGATTGGCTAGGGAATAAAGTCAAGATATAATTAGGTTCAAACTAATAATTGGGCTACATGTATTGTTCCACCGAAAAAGTTTCAATTGAAGAGAAGCTTCGTAAAACAAACAACGGCTAGAAAGTAAAAACTACATACACTAAAACAATATAACTTTTAGTGCTTTAAGCAGCCGTCAACCTGAGTAGTGCGTGTTTGAGAAGTGTAGTAAAATTATCTTACAAACATGATAAGTAATTAATGAATGAGGGCACAGAAATGAAGCAGAATTCAGCAAAATTACATAAATTATCACTTGAGAATATATGTCCATATATAACACAGTTTGTGAAAGGGGCACGCTAATTAATAGTTGCAGATTATGTAACAGCTATGTAACAACAAATTGAAGAAGCTTAACGCCAGGTCTTATCATTATCGGAAATTAACATCTGTCTACAGCAAACGGAATGATTTAGCTTGGATGTGTAGCTTCAACGAAGGCCTATAATATGCCTTAGGATGCAAAATATAGGTAGGAAGGAACAACACAAAGTAATAGCTTCTATATATATATATATAAATTAAAGCTAACATATGTAGATTTTCTATTAGGTGATTATTTAGCTGCAGCCCTGGTGATGATGAAACTATCATCAAAATCGATCTGGAAAGCCTAACATTAAAATAGGGTTGAGTCACCGATCAGGAGTACTGGTCGTTTTACCCTTCCCCATTCTCAAGTAGTTTGATTCTGCAATTAAGGCCAAAATATGTTGTCCATGTCATATCAGACCTTATAAGTACATATGTAAAAAGGGATGCCAATGCAAAAACAATTCAAAGTTCGTATCCTGATGGCATCAATATCACCAGGCACCCACGCACAATAAAACAAGAAGGAAATAGTGGTGAGGTTAACTACCAAGTTGATAAATAAATTAAACAAATTGAAAATGCAGTTACTTTGACTACTACTGAACCGTATCAGTTACCACATCTTTTCTTTCTCAGTACGTAGTTGACTAACAAAATTCAGAGGAAAATTGGCTATAGACCCAAGTTTAGGCCAATTACGGTCTGGTTTGTTCTAAAACTGTAAGAAACTTAGGTCATCCAGCATGAATGCTTTGTGTAACGGCTTTAAAGATTTATCACAATTACTATTAAGGCCAATTGCAATTCCTTTTAGCCTCATTCATACTGACTACAATTACCATAATAACTCATAATTTCAGTGTGACCTAAAGTTTGCTAATTAGACCCTCACTTAAATCTCTTTATTCTTCCTTGATTGAAAACTCAAAATTTCTGCAACCTGATTCAATATGACCTACATTGTCTTTCTCATATGTATCCAAACAGGGATGCTTCTGCGTATGAAGGCCCATATTCTTTGCTTCCTTTGTTCATAAAATAACATCAAGCCAAGTTTGGAGAAGGGTCACAGCCAGAAAGAAAAAAGGTATAGCAGGCTATTAACATACGACAGAAAACAAAGTGCAACATAAAGTATGTAATAACACCCGAAATCATTGTGCCTACCAATATATATAAATATATATATATGTACCTCGAAGCCTCTGGCCTTTGGTTATGCATATTCGGTGGAGGTTGTACTCTATAAATATAGTCATAAATACATAGAGAAATCATAAGAATTAAAGTAAATAACTTTTTAACTCTAACAAAATCACAAATGATCAGTATATGATTAGTGTTACCATGATTTCAAATAACTTTACATAGTGGACGTGACAACGTGAAAAAACTTTCAAAACTTTACCTTTTCAACTTAAAGATCTTAATAAAGTGTAGAATGTTTCCTAGGTTGTATTTGTCTTCTTAAATGAAAAATAGATCAACTTTTTAAGTTTGTTTGTCTTTTCATAAAAAAATAAAATTTGATCTATTACGTAAAATCGATTACATCATACAATTGGATTGCATCTTTATCTATAAATAACTGGGGACCTACTATGAAACTTAAATTAGACCACTAGTTTGTCGATGTTTTAGCTATTAGCAATCAAAACTGTCCCATACCTGCGAGGCTAAGCAACTACTGTATTCATTAAGGGATTTTGTTTGGAAACTATAAACTACAGATGGACAATATACCTTCTTTTTTTTTTTCCAATTTCATCCTAATGTGAACTTTGTTCTCCTTTTCCATTATCTCTTTCCTAAATTTTAAGTTCATGTTTTTGCATGTTTCAATACTAATCAATTTTAATTTATCTTTCACCAAATAAGTTGAATGCTTTCTTGTATATAAATTTCTCTCCTTTGAATTAATCACGCTGTCTGACTCTTTTCAGTTTATAGTTTCTTTTTCTTTTTTAACCTATAAACATTTCTCTTTACTTCTCATATTCACACTTAGAAACACATTTCACAAGCCACATGATAACATATTGCTTACTAGGAAGCATGTTGCCTAAGCCACATGATAACACTTAGAAACTTCTGTTCGCCTCTATTTCAATTGTAAACTTTCTGTTCTGCCTTCTTCTTCCTTTTAAAATCCAATATTGTGATTTCATATAAATGTGCTTACCTTATCTATGCCTCTATAGAGCTGAAGGAAAATTTTGTTGGAATTGACTTGAATTAGCAAATAATTCTCATAACCAAGCAAATCATTAAGGACCTGTTTGTTTTCATTTATGACTTTATTTGGTATTATTGTCATTTCTTGTTTTTGTTTCTAATTTTTAAAAATACAAAAATCAGAAACCGAAAAAGACAATATACTAATAAAGTATAGAAACCCAAAAGATAACAAACAAACCAATAATAATATCATATAAACCAATACACATACACAAAAACAAAAATAAAAAACATAAACAAGAGGCGATATCAAACATGCTTCTGCTTTTCTATTTTTGTTTTCAAAAATAGAGAAACAGAGGAAAAAAATTTCTTTGCCTGCATTCTGTTTTATTTTTTTATTTTCAAAATTAGAAAAATAAAAACAGAAATAGAGAAATAAGAAAATGATGTTTTTGTTTATAAATTTTTTTTACATTGAATAATAAATATAGTTTATTAACTAATAATATATTTTTAAGGTGTATAAGAGTATTTTGATCAAATAATTTAAATTTATTTCATAATTAATTATTATTATTAAATTATATATTTTTTATAAATCTCAACTAAACATATTTTTGTTTTTTGTTTTTTTATTGCAAATATCAAATAAACAGGTTTTCGTTTTTCTTTACAAAAAAAAAGAAATACAAAAATAAGAAACAAAAATACAAAACAATAACAAAAAATATAAGTGATACCAAACGGCCCCTAAGTATGAGTTATTTGACGTTAGAAAATAGATTGTTAAATTCAATATTTTATTAACTTGTTAAATATTTATTATAAATGTGCAAATTAGTTTGTTATTACTACAAAATTTATATAATATTCAGTAAAAAGACAGTTATTACAAGTTTCTGGTATTAAAAATAGTTTTAATTTAATAACATGGAACTCCCAATCTAATGTGTAAATATATAACAGCTAATATTAATGTCATAGTTATTAATGGCCTTGTGATTCTGATACCAAGATTGAAATTTTAATAGAGATAATAATTTAACTATAAAAAAATTAATATCATAGTCTCCATCCAAGAACTACCAATTGGAATTAATGTCGCAATCCATTGCATAAGACGACTAGGTAGGACCTCAAGGCTTCCCTTTTTCGCGTTTTACATCTATACATTTACCTCTCGTAAGTTCTGTCTTAATCCCTGGATTGAATGCAAGTCTGTTTTGCCAAGTACTTTTAGCGTTTATAATAATAACTTTGTAATTATTATTTTTTAAAGTCTACATGTAATACATTTATGGGTATATAATAATTTATAAATTGTATAATTTAAATAAATTAATTTAGAAAACTAAATCAAATTTTAAAACCTCTAACAATTGTTCAAAATATTATATAAATAATCAGTTATATTTTGGGTTATTAATTCTGTAATTAATTAATTTAAAATATATACTTTATAAATTGTTATATATAATAACTTATTAATAGACATTTAAAAATTAAAAATTAAAAATTAAAAATTATATTATTATTAAAAAATTATCTTCTGACAAAGACACGCCGGCTAATGGCTATTATTTTAATGGATTTAATATACTAACCTTGTGGAATGTTGCGTTGCTTGCAACCCTTGGAACTATTGAATACGAGTATAGATATTTTTATGTAAAAATCCACAAATTCTTGATATTTTTTCGTACGAGGTGCCTTATCCAAAATCACCGCTATGAGACACGTGGCAATCATCGGGGTGTCTGGACGCCGGTGACACTTGACCGTTGATGACGTATTACCGTTTCATTTAAAAGACGATTATACCCTTTTTTAAAAATAGACTTATCTTAAAAATCAAATTTCTACTGAATTGGATCCCGTGCTCCATTTCACGGCCCTTAACCTCCACAACCATTAAAAGCAAAAACGGATAAAAAAAAAGGCAAGGAGTATTATTTTAATTATTATTTAAAAAATTAAATTGAACCTAATGATTTAATTTAATTGTTTTAAAATTAATTATTTTTTAATTTAAATTTTGAAAATCCTTTCAATTGATTTAATTAAGTTTAATTTATTGATTTAACCCTTTTAACTTAACATACCCTATTCACTTTTTTTTTCTTTTTAAAATTTTTTTATTCCAACTCTACTTTCCCTCTTTCTCCAACTACCCTCTCCATTCTTTTTTTCTTTTTTTCCCTAATCTTACTACTCTTTTTTATTTTTTATTAAATCTATTTATTTTATTTTTTATTCTTATATAAAATTATTTATTTATTATAAAATATTATATATTTTTATTTAAAATAAAAATATTAAAATAAAAAATTTAATATAATATAATTTAATATTATAAATTTAATAAATATATTAATAATTTATACATCTTATTATTTTATATCAATTTAATACTAATTTTATGTTGATTAAATCTCTAAATTTTATATTTTTATGTAATTTGATATTTGTTCTCGTTTTTAAAATTTTAATTTTAATTTAAACATTTTTATTAATATTTAAATAAAAATTTAACATTTTAAAAATATTTAAATTAAAATATAATATTTTAAAAATCTTTAAAGAGAATTAAAATATTAATTTTTTTCAATAATTTTAAAATATTAAAATTTAACATGATAAAAACTATGATGCCTTTGCCAACGGAAAAATAATTAACTGAATATAAAGCTAGAAATTAACTTTCTTCGGAAAGGTCACCAGAGTAATTTCACTCGAGAAATATTGGATAAACACTGTCACAGTGTCACTCTCTTTCTCAGTCAGAACTTATCTTCTTTCTTCCTGTTCTTTTCCTTATATTCGAAGCACTCCATGTTTGCTTCACTCTCTCTCAACTGTTTGGATCCCCACTCTCACAGAAACTATATTTTTTTCTCTTTTTAATTGTAAATAATCCGGATTAAATCTAGGAAAGAACCAGGTGATTCGCGCTGATTTTCTAATCAATTAGAGAGCTTCTTCGAGCCAGTTTCAGGTGCGGCCCTACTCTCTTTAATTTTCATATGGGTTTATGATCGATTGATTAAAGGATAAAATCAAAGGGAACCCCGGTTGTTAAAAGTCGTTTACGAGTGATATTGCGTTTGTTGAGTTCTCAAACGCTTGATTTTTACTCTAAATTGGGAGACAGAGATTCTGACGCAATTGCTTTTGAATGGAAGGATTTTTCTTTTATTTTTAAAGGGTTTTTGGATGTTGGTGTGTTTTGTCATGTCGGTTTGTTGATTGTTGATTTGGAGACCGAACCAGTACATTTGATGTGTTCTGTTGGTTTTATGTGTCGTAGGATTTGAAAAAAGAACCAAAAAAAAAAAGAAGGTAAAATGGTGTCGCTGCAAGGACCAGTTATTTGCCCTGCTGTTCGAGCGAAACTATTCGGGGTCTACACACTTCCTGTGAATGGTCCCTTTGTGAACAACAACGCTAGGCTTCTTAGAAGTGAGTTGTGGGGATTCAAGGCAATCACTGGTTGCAAGACCAATTTGGGTGTTGTGTATAGGCAATCAAATGGGCGAAAACGTAATGGTGTGCGGTGTAGTCTGAGTTCTTCCTCGGATGGTAATGGAAGCACAGCTGAAAACTTCAATGAAAATGATGAAGATTATGTTAACTCTACCGTTGTTGAAGCTGGTACGCTACTGAAATTTGGTCTTCTTTAATGTATACATATGAAAGTGCTATTTATTATTTTTTCGACTATTGGATGCAGAAACAATGGCATCAAGTGTTCTGTATTTTGTAATATCTGGTATTTTAGATGCTTAACGTTTCAATTTGGTTTGGCCTTGTAGTTGAGGTCAAGAGCGGACCAGATGGTTTTGTTGTCAAAATGAGGGATGGGAGGCACTTGCGGTGTGTCCATAACAATCCTCAAGGAGGGCATTTACCCGACTATGCCCCGCATCCAGCAATTGTTCTGAAGATGGAAGATGGGACTGGTCTTCTTCTCCCAATAATTGTTTGTATGTGTACATGGACTTTTGAGGGTTACTAGTTTATTTAATTTCATTATTGTTTGATGTTTTCTTTGAATGTCATGAGCTGCAACTCCTTTTTGCAGTGGAGATGCCTAGCGTCTTAGTCATGGCAGCCATCCGCAATGTTCAAATTGTAAGTTGCAAATTGCCTTCTGTTATATAATAGTGGAACTGTTAAATTTTGACTTGGTGAGCATCCTTTTGTATCCTGGAAAATGCTCTAAATAAGAGTGTGGTTGGAATTTGTTTTTCAGGCTAGACCAACTCTATATCACGTGGTGAAGGAGATGATCGAGAAATTGGGCTATGAAGTATGATTGAGTTTTCTTATTCTTACTTTTCTCTTCATTTTTTACTTCTAAATGAAAATATATGATCTGGAAAAATGACAAAAAATGCTAGCTTGGTCCACAGGAAGTATATGAGAAATCTACTGCATGCAAAAAGATGAATATGGGTTCTTGGTTTCAAGTGTGAGAATTGAAAAAAAATATCAGTACCAAATTCATGATTCTGATCATTAGCCCTGCCAATCACCTTTGTAGGTGAAACTTGTTAGAGTTACCAAGAGAGTGCATGAGGCTTATTTTTCTCAGTTGTACCTTACAAAGGTACGTGCAGCTTGATCTTAAAGGGTTTCTCATACATGCTTGACAAATCACTATGGCATGAGAATGTAAATGCTGCTTGACCATGTTCGTTGATGTAACAGGTTGGCAATGATTCAGAAATTGTAAGCTTTGACCTTCGCCCTTCAGATGCCATCAATATTGCTGTGAGATGCAAGGTATCTTGCATGTCTTATTTGCCATTTCCTATTGATATGAGTTTTGGGTCAACACTGTTATTTCCAGCCTGCCTCTATTGCAAGAAGTCTACTGTTGTATGACCTGTACTTAAGATGCTGCCAATTTTTATAGGCCAAGGCTGCTATCAGTTCTATTGGAGTCCTTGAACTTTCCTTCTGATTGACCATCCAATATTTGCTCGGTCCTTGTGTTATTATTGTTTTCCTTTTATTTTCATGAATTGTAAATGTCAATTTGTTGAGTTGTTCCTCTCCTGTTTACTAGTTAATGAAAGCCTTTTAACTCCTTGTTGGCAATGCAATACTGGTTGATCTCATGGAAAATGTAGGGAGCAACTGAAGGAGTATTTATTTTTAACACGGAAATTGCTTAAGGAGTTTCTGTGTTGTTGATACACAACCTAGTGTTATTATGAGTGAAACTGGAATGTATAATACAACAATTGGTCGATTTCTGTTCGGTGGAACAATGACAGTTTATGATATGTGCAGGTACCAATTCAAGTCAACAAGTACCTTGCGTATAATGATGGCATGAGAGTTATTGAATCTGGGAAGATAATGCGGTCTCCCGCTTCAGATGGCATACTTTTCACTGAACTAGATCGGTTAGTCTTGAAATCCCGAAATTCTCTCTATGCCTCCCTCCCCAGCCTCCCAAAAGAACTGTGACTTTATTTTCTTTTTATGACAGGAATGTGGAAATATCTTGTCTTTGTCCACTTATGGCTCTATCAAATGACTAGTCTGAATTTAATTTAGTCTCATGTTGGATATAAGACATGATTAGCTATTCTTAGCGTCCATCATAATAAATTGAAAAACAGCTCTTTTGTCAATGGTAACTGAATTTTGTGCCGAGAAACCCTATTAAATTTAGTTATGTTTTGAGAAATTAAAGGCTGAAACTAGATGTTTGTGATTCCAGGCCCTCCAGTCAGCCTTGTCTGGACACCAAAGAGTTCAATCTTTTACGCAACATGCTGATAGCTGCAGTTGAGGAACGGTACAATGATGCTGGTACGAGCTCTTACTATCTCTTGTAGGTATTCGATTCATCTATTATGGCGTTTTCATTGTATGTGGAGCTAGCTTTTGTTGCTAGTTTAAGGGAGATATCAAGTTCCCATATTTTTGGAACCTACATACTATTACATGTGGAATCGCAATCAGCTGTCTGAGTAAGGACACACAGATTTTCTATGGAAGTTGCAGATTAATTTTGGATTCATATACACAATTTGCTTCTTGGAAACCCCTTATTCCATTTGATGTGTTTGTTCCCATTGGATGAATTAACATTTTTTTCTCTTGCTTTTGTGCAGCACAATGGAGGGATAAACTCGGGCAATTCCGGGCTAAAAGGAACCTGAAGAAATATATATAAATGGTGGGGAAATTGTCAATTCCTGCACAATCATAGAGACTTGTATATATAGAAACCATTGTTGAAGATGACAGGGACAATGACACGCCGCTTTACTCGGTTTCTATGCCCCCCTCAACTACTGATATCTATATATGATGTCTGTGAATATATACATATTATATATATATATATGTACATATGAACTTTTTCTAATGTAATTTCCGTGCAACTGCGGTTAGTTGGATTCTGCTTTATTGTTTCATTGGGGATGCTTGCTGGAATTAATAGTGGCAAAAGGGTACATTTTTGCCGTTCACCAAGATCTTCTTTACTGCTGTATGTTGTATTTCATTTCCCCTTTTATGATGGGAACTGATGAAAATCAAGTGGCTTGCGTGTACTGAAACTTAATTTCTTTTCCTCGGGAATCGGTAACTTGCTTGGTAGGTAGATGGTAGTAATCTTGGCAACAATTATAAGTATTGCTCATCTATTGAATGACGGGTCACCATTGCTCCTCTTGATCATGAGTTATAAGACTTCCTAGATGATTCTTGGTGTGATGATCAATGATTATCATTCAATCCTAAATTCATAACTGAATTATTTGATATCGGAATGAGCCATAAAGTAACAGTAAGGGTGGGTTTGTTTATGATTTTAGGGGTTGGATGGGTTTTTTTTTATAGCTTTTTAAACACAAAATTATATATAGTATAAAATTTTTTAAAATATATTAATATAACACAAAAATTGAAA
>JAOXYD010000002.1:1411307-1432341 GCA_028565735.1 Pinacopodium congolense
TAAACTAAAAATAATATAAAAATAAAAACAATAACATATAAGTACAATACGAAAATAAAAAATAATACACAAATTTAAAAAATAAACAAAAATTAATTAAAAAAATATGAACCAAACTATTTTTTTAGGGGAAACAGAAACTCACCAACAAAATCAATTATAAGCCTTCCGTCGGAGAATCTTCCAGCCGGCATGGAGAGTAGGTCTGTCCATAAGGAAGCTTACGACGGGTAAAGGCAGCAGCAAAGCCACCGGTATCAGAATTGGAGGCACCGAAGTTAAAGATTGCTGGAAACTCGCATCTGTTTGAAGCAGAAGTTGGGTTCAAGAGGGTGGCAATGACAAAAATTACCCACAAATTCCAAAGACTACTGACTTTTATAATTATAGGGATAATCTCCATTTTTGGATGTAAAACAGTGAAATTTAGATAAGAAGCTGAAGTGGGTTGCAGCACTTTGGTCAATATAGTAAGTACTACTCACTACTCAGTGTCTTGTCGATTACTGTTATTATTTTTCATCCTTTCTGAGATATTTTGTGATCCTTGTCTGCATTTTATTCAATCAACAATAAATTTTGGGATCAAATTTATGAAAATTTTGAACGTACTCTCTCGTCCTAGCAATTTAAAAGACGAGAGTTTAAGTGTAAAGTTCAGTGCATACCAAAATGGAGAAAATATGATTGAAATAAATTAAAAAAGATAGAACCAATAAAAAAAGAAAAATTATAAGTTTTTATGGATTCTTAAGTAATAAATTAATTTTTATTAGTTATTAATTATTAATTATTTTAAAATTTATCGTAAGTATTTAGATATGACGGATCCTCTAAAAAGAGGATATTTGATCGTCTTTGATAATAAGCCTAATATGGAACATTGTGAAATATAATATTAATTGAGACATTAGAACCTCAATTAAACCAAGTTTAGGTGATGATATGACCAGTAGACCCAAAAAAAAAAATCTATAATGATATTGCATTATTTATTTTGTAATGAGATTTTCTAGAATTTTCTGGAGTTTTTTTAAAATTAGAATTTCTAGAGTTTACAAGATACATTTTAGAGATTAAAAAAATTATTATTTCATTGTGATATTAATTGTTGTGACATTGGTTAACTTTCTTAGGCCTCCTCAAATGATTTTGGAATGTGAATTGAGAGGGAGTGACATAAGTGGTGAATTAACTTGTAAAAGGAGAAATTGGAATAAATTCATAAATAAATTATCTCACGGTAAAAAATAATAAAAAGTTAAAATAAATTATATATAATAAGAGTTCATAATCCATTGTTTTAAGCTTTTTTATTTATATGTGATATTCTTGAGTTGCATTGTATATGAATACTCACTTGGATATAATCTAAATTCTTTGGAACCCCTACCAAATCAAATAATCAAAGCTCACTATATGAGTTTTTTTTTTAATTTCTATTTATAAATATATGCGGTTTATTGCATATAAAGTTATGACCATGCTTACACTGAAAAGCATCTCCTTTACTTTGATTTGGTGCTTTTTTATAAAATGAGTGATTTATTGATAAAATATTTGGTAAATTTAGTATTATTGAATTAATATATAGTGCTTATTACAAAATTTGAGAAGACTATTTACAAGAGTTTGTCTTCGTCCCATTTTGGATTATATCGAATCTAATACTCACAGTTGGGCTTGTACTATATAGTATCATAGTACTGTCCGATTGACTAAAATACAAGTTTAGGCCCAAATTCATCATTTGTGGGGAATATGTTAGAGGACCCAATAGAACTTATGCATAGACTAGGAGTTTTGGATACCGGTTGTATTTTAAAATGAAATTTTACATGTAGTTGTTAATTATGTCCTAAAAGTGACTTTCAAATTATTAATAATATTTTAATTTTTTTTATATAATAGATAATATAAAAGTATTACTTGCTCCCATAATTTTAAATTTTCAAAATAAGAAGTTATATAAAAACATAAATAAAAGATAAATAAATAATTGTATGTTTTTTATTTGAATAAATTCTTTTAAGAATAGTTGTTTTATAAAAAATCAAATACAACGTGAGGTGTTTAAATTAATTCAAAAATCACTAATGTGATTATTTGGGTGACTGATAAATGTTAAATTGTTTAAAAATTTTAAATTCATTTTTTTAAGAACACGTTTAATATCACTTTTTATTTTTATTTTTATTTTTATTTCTATTTTTTTATATTATATTATTATGTTATTTTTTATAATTTTTTACTGTTTTTATTAATTTTTGTATTTTAAAAAATAAGAAATAAAAATAAAAAAGGAAGTGATCACAAACATGAAAGTTTGCAACTCACAATTTAAAATCACAATAAAAATTCAACATCAAATTTAAAAATTTAAAAATTTAAAAAAATATCTTTTTCTTATTACATCATTTAAATTTGGTAGTATTAATAAAGCCAACTTAAATAAATTATTTGAATATGAAATTAAATTATGTTGTTGGTGTCATAAAAAGAATAATTTAAATACATGGCTATCTTGAATCTAATCACTCTATAATCATTGAAAATTGAAAACATTGTGTGGGAGTATTTCCTATACAGATGATGCAGGTTCCAACCCAACTGCAATTATTAGGAAGTTTGAATCTTTTTTGTTAAACGAAGGAGACATTTAGCATATAATTGCTCCACTTGTTATTATTTAATAGTAGACTGACGCGTGCACTGCCAACTCTTATCCGGTCATGTGATATAAAATTATGTTACATAAGAATTATTGAACAATCATCATACAACCTTTTACTTTCCTCACATAATAATATTCCTTAAAACCATAAGCTTTCTATTTACTACAACGACAAAATATACAGAAAACACTGGAAATTCACAATTACTACTTTTTAATATGCGATTTGAGTGTAAAGGCGTTGCGTTTAATCTCTCTATCAGCTCGAAATTGTAGGCGTGGTTAACGACCACAGACGACTACAGAGTCAGCAGCGGCTCTATAGTTACGTGTGAATCCCACACGAAATTTACCTATTTTTAATTAATAGTGGTGGAACTGACTTTTTTTTATATGTAAAATAATTTTTTAATCTTTAACACATTTAAAAAATTATAAAAATAATCATTTAAATTTACAAAAATACTCTTAATATATTTTTAAAATTATCAAAAAATCAATGATATTTTTATCGAAATACCCTCGATGGGTAGGGGATTTATTCCCAATAATGACTCCCTAATTTTGGCATGTATATATATATATATTATAAATTGAAACAAGCAAATTGTCAAATCCATATAACAACTTAAAAATAAATCATATAACAAGTAATATCAAAGTTCAAATTAATTAAATTGAGACCAAGTTAAAAAACTTGAGTCCATATCATCTTAATGTCATATTTTATTAAAATTTTAAATAATTTCATATAAATTATAAATTGAATAGACCGATAGATTCTTTTGGAAAAATTCATATAAGATATATTATAATGATTCGTACTTTGGACTAAATTTTTTGTTTTATACCAACTCTTAAAGCCTAACTTTATATTGAAAACTTAATATAGGATCAGATACAAAGACCGTATATAATGCAAAAATCGTATAAATTACAAATTTGATATTAGAGACTTTAATTCTAAGATATCTCTCCAAAAGTATTTATTTAAAATATGGAAAAGGCTAAACTAGATCTTAATATCTTTAACAAAGTTTGAATTAGATTATAATGTTATAGAACATTTTTTAAAAATCATAATATTTTAAAAACATTAAAAAAAGAATTTAAATGTTCAATAAACGTTTAAATCTTTACTCCTTAACATCAGTTTAAACTTAATCTATTAAGTGCCTTTCTCTCAAATTTTACGAGGGGCCTATAAAACCTAATTGGCTATGTTAGCCCCACATTATGCCTTTATTTTGACCTTGTTTGTGTATATAGAGATGATGTCATTGAAAGTGTTGCCTTTATTCTCAAACTTCTCTTATTTATTTCTCCAATCGTGTAGCTACTATTTACAAATGGCTCTCCTGGAAAAGATAATATATTAGGTGATGAATCTTGCTTGGCTTCCTTTCCTCTTTAGATCTGATGCGAGGTATTAGATTAAGATCAATCAAGTAAGGGATTGAACAGAGAAAGAGAGAAGAAGAGAGAATTAAGAGAGAATATTCATATTGTAGTTATGTTATCTAGAGATTGCATGTATAATAGAATTATTTATTCAATAGACTGAATGACTAAGATTAATTGACCTTTAACCAATTCATTTTACAATATGGCATGAAACTATAAAATTTTAATAACAAAAACTATTATTAACATTATTGTAGCTAATTTTGCACACTTCTTCATTTTCTTCATAACATCATTTCTCCCCCTCCCCCTAAAAACATAAGTTAATTTATTAAGTATCTTTCTCTCAAATTTTCGTTAGGGGTCGATAAAAGTTCATTGGTACTATTAGGCCCACATTATGCCTTTATAGAGATGACGTTGTTGAGAGTGCTACCTTTATTCTCAATACTGTCTTCTTTGTGTCCTCTAGCTATGTAGCTACTATTTATGAAAGGCTCTCTTGGTAAGGACAATATATTTGGTGATGAATCCTTCTTGACTTTCTTTCCTCTCCAGATTTGATGCGAGATACCAGATTAATATTAATCAAACAGATATTAAATAGAGAAAAAGAGAAGAAGAGAGGAAGAAAATGAGAGAGAAGAGACAATTAAAGGAGAAAATTCATATTGTAGTAATGCCAGCCTGATTGCTTATACAATTGTATTATTTATATAATGGACTTAATGATTAAAATTAATTGACCTGTAACCAATTCTTTTTACATTTTACCGACATTTCCCGAATAGCCAGACATTGAATATCTAGAGATCTCTGTGAGTTGGACTAAAGTGCACAATCACTCTATACGTTGTGTTTAATCCCATTATTTCAGTTTCTACTTATAATTTTACAATTGTGAAAACCGATCTGATTATATATATATAATGTGAAGGTATAAGGTGGTGTGTTTACTGTTATTCCGGACACTAACATAAATTATTACTATCAGAATTGTAACTAACTTGCTCATTTCTTCTTTTTCTTCATAAAAACACTATTAACCCCGTATTAAAATAAAGGTATACTGTTAGCCCCACATTATGCCTTCATTTTGACCTTGTTTCAGTACATAGAGATGACGTTGTTGGGAGTACTACCTTTATTCTCAATTTTCTCTTCTTTGTTCCTCCAGCCGTGTAGCTATTATTTACGAAAGGCTCTCTTAGTAAAGATAATATATTTGGTGATGAATCCTGCTTGGCTTCCTTTCCTCTCCAAATCTAATGTAAGGTACTAGATTAATATCAATTAAGCAAGAGATTCAATGGAGAAAAAGAGAATAAAAGAGGAAGAAAATGAGAGGGAAGAGAGGATTAAGAGATAAAATTCATATTGTAATTATGTTATCTTGATTGCATTCACAATTAAATTATTTATACAATGAACTTAATGACTAAGGTTAATTGATCTCTAACTAATTCTTTCTATGTTATGCCTCTATTTTGACTTTGTCTTAGTGTATGGAGATGACGTTGTTAAGAGTGCCACCTTTATTCTTAATTTTCTCTTCTTTATTCTTACAATTGTGTAGCTACTATTTACGAGGCTCTCTTAGTAAGGACAATATATTAGGTGATCAATCTTGCTTGGCTTCCTTTCCTCTCCAATTTTGATGTGAGGTATTAAGATCAATCATGCAAGAGATTGAACAGAGAAAGAGAGAAAAAGAGAGGAAGAAAACGAGAGAGAAGAGAGAATTAAGAGAGACAATTCATATTGTAATTATGTTATCCGGATTGCATGTATAGTTAAATTATTTATACAATAGACTGAATGATTGAGATTAATTGATCTTAAACTAATTGTTTTTAAATTTTTACGAGAAACTATAAACCTGCTAATAACATAAACTGTTATTAACATAATTGTAACTAACTTGTTCCCTTCTTCATTTTCTTCATAACGTTATTCCTCCCCCTCCCCTTAAAACTTAATTTATTAAGCGCCTTTCTCTCAAATTTTTGTGAGGGGCCAATAGAACTCAATTGGCATTATAAATCCCACATTATGCCTTCCTTTTGGCCTTGTTTCAATGTATGGAGATGATGTCATTGAGAGTGCTACCTTTATTCTCAATTTTCTCCTCTGGCTATAGAGCTACTATTTACGAAAGACTCTCTTGGTAAGGACAATATATTTGGTGACAAATCCTTCTTGTCTTAATTTCCTCTCCATAATGCGAGACACTAGATTAAGATCAACCAAGCAGGAGATTGAATCGAGAAAGAAAGAAGAGAGGAAGAAAATGAGAGAGAAGAGAGAATTAAGAGAGAAAATTTAGATTGTAATTATGTTATCCTGATTGCATGTACGATTAAATTATTTATACAATGGACTTAATATTTAAGATTAACTGATCTCTAACCAATTCTTTTTTACAATTTGACGAGAAACTATAAAACTGCTAATAACAGAAATTGTTATAAACATAATTATAACTAACTTGCTCACTTCTTCATTTTCTTCATAACATCACTCCCTCCTCTCCCCCTCCCCCCATTAAGATCCCTTATTCTTAAAGGAAAGTCACGAAACCTTAACTAGATATCATGTGCAAATTCCCATGTGGCATCCACTAGTAAAGGATTAACATAATGTATCAACCACTTTATAGCAGCTACATTTCCCTGTTTGATTGTGTGTCTATCTAAAATAGCCAGAGGCTTCAAAATTGTAGTAAGAAGCACTGATGGTGGTAGAGCAGCAACTTGTTGATTGGTGGATAATGTCCTCTTTAATTATGAGACATGAAATACGAAATATATGGCAAAAGAAGGTAGTAAATATAACTTATAAGTTACTTTACCAATTTTTTCAAGTATTTTGTAAGGCCCAAAGTTTTTAGCAGCCAATTTAGGAACCTTCATTGCTCCCATGAAACTTTGGTGGTAAGGTTCCAGCTTCAAATATACTATATCACCTACTTCAAATGGTCCATCAATTTTGCAATTATTGGCTTGAAGTGACATATGAACATGTGTTTTAGTAAAGTGATGCTTAAACATTTGAATAATTTCCTCTTGATAATGCAATAACATATCCACTGCTGCTACTATTGATTCTTTAGGAAAATAAGGAATGTAAATTAGAGGACGGACACCATATAAAACTTGAAAGGGTGTCATATTGATGGCAATATAGTAACGTATTATACAAAAACTTTACTAATGAGATCCAAAAACTCAAACTTTTAGGGAGATCATCAATCATGCATCTAAGGTAGCATTCCAAACACCTATTAACTAACTTAGAGTAGCCATCAATCTATAGGTGATAAACAAAGGATTGTGTCAACTATACTCCTTGCAATTTGAAGAATTCATGCAAGAAATTGCTCATAAAATTAGGGTCCATATCACTGAAAATTAAATTAGGTAACCCATGTAGCTTATAGACTGAGTTCATAAATAACTGAGCTACAATAAAAACTGTACATGTTTTAGAAAAGTGATGAAGTATACATATTTACTAAGTGTATTAATTACCACCAAAATTACATATTTTCCTTTAGATTTTGATAAGCATTCAACACAATCCATTGTTATATAAAAATAATAATAATTAAGGGCTTGACAGTGGCTGAACTAAGCCAAGTTCAGCCAAGTCAAGCTACATGCTTTGATTTATACCTCTGGCACACATCATAATGTCTAATGAATTATCTAACTAACTTCCACATTCTTTTTTAGTGTAGGATAACTGGCATTCTTTAATAAGTGGCATGTCAATAAATGGTTAGACCAAGAATAGTGAGAAACTGTGGTTCCTTATTGTAATACATGAATAATTTACTTAAAACAAGCATCTTGCTGCCAAGCATCTTTAATTATGCTCAGCATATCATATGAGATTAAAAAAATAGCATACAATAAAACTTCAAAAAGATGGAATCCTTGAAAGAGCATCTATAATAATGTTGGATTTCCGTTGTTTATATTGAATTTCATAGTCATAGGCCCTTAGTTTTAACAGGCAGGTGAATTGATTTAGAGTGCTGAGCTTTTAATAAACATGAAATATCTGCTATTAAATACTGCTTCGATTTTACAAATAATATGGAAAACATCTATCTTTCATAAGCAAGAAGAGTTTGATACTTTAGAGACAAAACCTTGCTAATGAAATCTAATTGATGACCATTTTGGAGAAGGATTTCCCTAATTCCTATACCAGATACATCTATCTCAATAACAAAATCCTGATGGAAGTTGGGTATGGCCAATACTATAACAGAAGTGAGAGCCCTTTTTAAAACATCAAATGCCTGGTGAGTTGTTGCACTTCATGAAAATGCTACATTACCCTTCAACATCTCATTCAAAGGTTGAGCTAACTAAGCATAATGTTGTATGAATCTTCTATAGTATCCTACTAACCCTAAGAACCCTTTGAGCCATTTAATTGAAGAAGGTATTGGCCAATCTTGCACCACTTGTATTTAAATAATATGACCCAAGTACTCTATAGAGTTAACAACAAAGTTGCATTTACTAAGTTTGAAAAACAAGGAATGTTGCAATAACAATTCAAACACATTATGAAGATAATGAACAAGTTATTCCATATTAATAATGTAGACTAGGATATCATCAAAGAAAACTAGTACAAACCTCCGTAAGTAAAGTTTAAAAACCTCATTCATTAAACTTTGGAAAGTAGAAGGTGCATTAGTGAAGCCAAAGGGCATTACTAGAAACTTATAATAGCTCACATGAGTTTTAAATGTAATTTTATGTACTAGAAACTAAAAACTGTGACCCCACGTAATTCACCAAAGAATTCTTCAATCATAAGAATAGGAAATTTATCCTTAATTGTGGGATTATTGAAACTTCTATAATCTATACATATTCTCTAAGTATTATCTTTTTTTAACCAAAACCACAATAGAGGAAAAGGAAGAATTATATGGAAATAGAAGTATCAACAGTAGTTGCAAATTTATTGAACTAATGGCAGCATTTATATTAAAATAGGTGTTTGCAGTGAGATAACATAACACAGTGTCATTACTAGTTGTGAGCATAGCATAGTGTCATTACTAGTTGTGAGGTTTTTGTGAACTCCTTTTATATAGCTTTATTAGAAGTCCACTGGATCTTGCTTTCAATATCTCCCTATAAAATCAGTTCTTGACCTCCCAAGTAAAACTTCATTTGTAGCATTCTAAATTCCAGATGATATCCCTTAACTCAGAGACCCATTGAATACCAAACACCACATTATAATTTTGCCAAAGGCAATATTAGAAAACCTACCATGAATTGCCTTCCATGTATTCCCCACTTGAAGCATTTGCGTATTTCTTTACAACCAAATTCATTTCCATTTGTTTTAATCACTTTAATTTTGGCAATGGATTCTAACACACAATTCAGTTTTTTAGCCACCCTATAATTCATTAAGTCATGAGTGCTTCCAAAGTCAATTAAGAGAAACAACGTTCTCTTTCCTATATGACTTTTAGTTCTCATAGTTTGGAAGCCATTAGTACTATTAATATTAGGGAAGGAAATCTTTAGAATTATTAAATTTTCTATTAAATCCTGCTTCCCAACCCCTTCCTCCTTTCAATATTATACATCCTAAAGATCTTGAATTTCATTATTCTTAATAATCAACATGTACAATAGCCTCCTCTTGCACCTATAGCTAGGAGTAAAGTTCTCATCTCCTCTTCTTTCATCCATCTCTTTACTTATTAGATTACTAGTCTATCTAATGTTTGCATTATTAGACACATCAACATTAATGTACTTGTTTTAGCCATATTAAAAGTGACACCTAAAGGGGTAATGGCATTAGTTACAAGTATCTACTAGCTTTTAACTGCTCCTTCAATTTACAAGTATCTACTAGCTTTTAACTGCTCCTTCAAACTTTCCCACTAGATTCTCTACTGATCCCCTCTTTGATCATAAAAGTTCCTACACCTTGACTAGTGCATAAGCTACTCATAGACATCTTAATTTCTTCCTTTAATCCCCCAAGAAATAACTAATTTCTTGTGCCTCATTCATATCAAATTTGCTCAATTTAATATAAAATTCATTAAGATATTATTGAAGGGATCCTACCTGTTTCAAATTTTTTAGTTCAGATACTTGATCCACAAAAATTTGCCCCCCAAACCTTGCTATCAATTCTTACATAAATTCCCCTTAGCAAATCACCCAACTTCTTATTTTTGTCTTTATAAATGATCTATACTAGTCAAGAGCCTTGCCTTCTAAATGAATAATAACTATTTTAACTTTAACTACTTCCAAAGTATGATTACTTTAAAATTTTGTTCTGTCTTGTAAATCTATTCACTGAACTCTTCATCATCAAATTTTAGGAATTTCAGTTTAGTATAATGATTACCTCCAATGAGATTTGACCATGTTCCCAAAATTCTATTACTTATTATTAGCTAAAGAATGTTGAGAATGAGAAGTAACCATATTAACCTATAAGGTTAAACCTACAATCAGCACTTTAAGCTCCTCCGTTGCTTTATTATTATGCTCTATAAGCTCTTCCATTCCATTCTTGTTCTATTCTCATAGCTCCTCATTTGCCTTACCATGCTTTTCGTCCATTTCCTTGATCAAGATTCCAAGATCTTTAAGGTCTTGTCTATTGCTATTATTTGCCATTACCAAGATCGAAGTTCTAATACCAATGATACGAGGTACTAAATTAAGATCAATTAAGCAAGAGGTTGAATAAAGAAAGAGAGACGAAAAGAAGAAGAAAACAAGAGATAAGAGAGAAAAATCCAATTGTAATTATGTTATTCTGATTGCATGTACAATTGAATTATTTATATAATTGATTGAATGGCTAAGATTAATTGATCTCTAACCAATTCTTGTAACATTTTAGTGGGAAACTATGACACTATTAAAAACAAAAACTGTTATGAATAAAACTATAACTAATTTTCTCGCATCTTCATTTTCTTCATAAAAAGATGATTGTTACTAAATTGCTCACTTCTTCATTTTATTCACAATAAGATCATTTCATACAAGATTAAACAAAACAAAATGATATTCAATTTTGTTTTAGATTCAGGGTTTTAGTGATCCTAAACACATACCTAGCTTAAATAAAATACTTGTTCATGAACTTTTCTAAAAAGTCTCTGAAAACTTGTATGACTCAAATAGATTTTTAATGTTTTCCTTCGTGCTTATCAACCATTGTTTTTATGTCCTGATGAATAAAATTAAGAGCAAAAGAAGGATTAGTGTTCCCAAGTCTAAGGGATTAACAAATGAAACTTCTACACTTTAATGGAGTTCATTTATTATATTAAAATCTTTTTGACGAAAAGTACATTTTAGACGCTAAGGTTTTAATCAATATTTAGGTTAAATTCTAATGTTTCAAAGAGTTCAGGTTAGATCCTAACATTTCAGAAACATTAAAAAACAACCATAACATTTCAAAAACGTTAAAAAACAACCTGGATCCTATTATATTAACATGGGTCGTTAACTACCACGTGGCATGGTATATGATTGATCCAAGTGTATGCATAGACCCCCATGTCACGTGGCACATCCATATGTCATATTTTTTTAAAAAAATTAGATGTGGGTCCTATAATGGCACACGTGGACTGTTACTTAGTAAAGGGACCCATATGTCTAAAGAGATTATGACAAGTGACAGTGCACATATAACAAACCTTAAAAAACAACTTAGTTGGTAAAGCTTTGATGGGTAATGCCTAAGGTCATCTGTTCGAAACTCGGTTAATGCAGGTTGTGAAATTTAATTCTTCAACATGATTTTATTTTGTGCACAACAGATAGGAGCTTGAGATCACTTGAAATGGTGCAGTTTTGACTTAGGCGAGGATCACTTGAAACGAAGTAGTTTTGCCTTGGGTGAGGGTTGGTTAAGGCTTACAATTATAAAGGTTTGAACACAAGACTTCCGGAGGTTCAACGAGTTGTTCTGCCATAAGACCAACCTCATGTTATGCTTCTATAATGTAACAAATTATGCTTAAACATTAATGATTTTTAGAACTTATGTGCATATGCACTACCGTTTGTCACAGTTTTAGTGGACATATAGGTCCCATAATGCCACGTCTTGCGATTATGAAGGATCGAACAAAGACCTCCGGAGGGTCAAAGAGTTGTTCTGTCGCCAGACCACCTTTATGCTATGATTCTATAATGGAACAAGTTATACTTAAACATTAATGATTTTTGGAACCTGTGTGCATTGGCATTTGTCATAGTCCTATTGGACATGTGGATCCTATTGCCGCGTGGTAGTTTACGTGGTACTATAAGACTCATACCCAATTTTTTTTCAAATAAATATACCATGTGGCATGTGTGTGTGGAGGGTCCATGATACACTTGAACCAATAAAAAAATGTCATGTGGCAATTAACGATTTAAGTTAACAAAATAAGATTCAGAATTGTTTTTGAACATTTTTCAAACGTTAGAATTTTTTTTGAACTTTTCTTAAACATTAGGGTCTAATTTAAATACTCTAAAATGTTAGGGTCTGACCTGAATATTAATTAAAATCTTAGAGTCTAAATTACACTTTTTGCCAAATCTTTTTTAATGATTTTGGTTGTGGGTCTACCATGAAAATTGGATAAATCAAATTATGCCAGGTTAAATATAATAAAGGATAAGGTTGTTTTTTAATGTTTCTCAAATAGTATAAACTTTAAAGATTAATTTTAAAATATTAAAGAAATTCACGACCCATAGGCTCTATACCTCCATGCGACATTATTCTACTAGGCTTTCGTCTATTATAAAAATTTGTCTTCTATTGTCTCTCGTAAGAGGTTTAAAAAACGCTGCAATCAATAAAAAAATTTCACCCTCCTTCCTCTAAAGGAAAAATGTAAAAAATTTTATCTATTTTTTGTAAGGACATGACTTCATTAACATAAAGTCTCAATGTATGAAATTTCAAAAAGATGTTAGTCCAATTTAAATGGGATATGATAGCTTCTTTTTAGTCTAACTTTAATATTAAAGTTTGAATTAAATATAGATAAAAATATTAAAATTTAAATAATATTTTTATCTTAAATTTAAATTATATTTTGTTGAAAATATTAGAATTTAATTTGACTATTTTGTCTTTTTAATTATCTACAGGCTTCAATCGGGGATCGTTCGAAACAAATATGACTAATTTATGTGTCAGAAAATAAATTATTTAAAATATACTTTCGAGTAAAACAAAAGAGCAAAAAGTGGTCCACAATCCAGAAGGCCCAGAGTGTAGTTTGTTTTGAAGCCCAGTGGCTGTTAAACGACACGTAGTTGCAAGTTCCCCCCTCAACAATATTGTACAAAATGAAACTTAGTTCCACTGTGTCACTGACTCGAACGCACTGAAACCTCTGAGAACGACGACAATGGCGGCGATTTCGTCCCACTCGATTACGCTTCCTTCCAAGAATTCCTCTCTGTCCTCTTATTCATCTCCTTTCTCCGCCAACCTGCCATTCCATTCTTTAAGGTTTCTGTCTCCGCCGTCAAAGGCTGTTTTTAAAGGATCAATCACATGCCAAGCCTCCTCCACCGCATATTCTCCGTCAGCTTCTGTTAGTGGCGAGTGTACGTGTCTCGTTCTTTCCATTTGGTTTAGTATTTTAATTGGGCATTTTAGAAAGTTTCTAATTTCTGTCTTTTTCTTCTTTGGGTAGCAAAAGGAGGGTTAAAAGATTTTCTGCATATTAATGATTTTGACAAAGCTACGATACTCAAGATATTGGATCGAGCTGCGGAGGTCAAAGCAGCGTTGAAATCTGGGGACAGGAGTTTCCTTCCATTTAAAGGGAAAACAATGGCTATGATTTTTGCGAAGCCATCAATGAGAACAAGGGTTTCATTTGAGACTGGGTTTTACTTGCTTGGAGGCCATGCTCTGTACTTGGGACCTGATGATATTCAGATGGGTAAACGAGAGGAAACTCGTGATGTTGCTCGTGTTCTTTCTCGCTATAATGATATTATTATGGCCCGTGTTTTTTCCCATCAGGTATGCTGGTGAGTTAATTTAATTTCCCTTTTCCTGGGGTTGTGCAAGAAAGTTTGGAACTTGAACTGCCTGAAATCTGTTTTTGGGTTCTTAGGCATTTTGACTACGATGAATGATTGTTCTGCACCTGGGTATCTGCTGATAACTTTAAATTGTTTCTTCCGACAGGACATTCTTGACCTGGCAAAATATGCTACTGTCCCTGTTATTAATGGCCTGACAGACTATAACCATCCTTGCCAAATAATGGCTGATGCCCTTACAATAATCGAACATGTTGGTCATTTGGAGGGCACCAAGGTTAGTTGATCATGTTGCTGGCTTTCTTTTCTGTGCATGTCAAGAATCCAACGTTAGAATTCAAGTTAACCGAGTGACATACATGTATCAATTTCAGGTTGTGTATATAGGGGACGGCAATAATATTGTACACTCTTGGCTGATGCTGGCCTCTGTTATTCCCTTCCACTTTGTTTGTGCCTGTCCTAAAGGGTTCGAACCAGATGCCAAAACTGTGGAGAATGCACGGAAGCCCGGAATCAGCAAGATAGAGATTACAAATGATCCAAAAGAAGCTGTTAGAAACGCTGATGTTGTGTACTCTGATGTGTGGGCCAGCATGGGGCAAAAGGAACAAGCTGCATATCGTCGTCAAGTATTTCAGGGATTTCAGGCATGTATTTCATCCTTTGTCAGAGCATTGTTTACTTTTCGTGTGCATATATGCTTGCTCAGGGTTGTTTCAATCAATTACAGAATAGACATATTGATTATCTTCATGTTGAAGGAAACTCTTCGAGGTCTTGGGGCAGAGTCAAGTATTATAAAATTCCAGTAGACCATGGCTTGTTAGTTATGGAGATAATACGCTATTAAAAAGATGAACTAATAGCTTTAAAGTAATGTACCGCATTGTTACTCTGTAGTTGACATTCTTAGCATTAACCAACTCTGAATGCACTCACCTTAATTCTCTTCCATCACCTTTTATGGTTGGTGAGTCAAAATCATTATGTTCTGTAAACATTTGTTGAGAGTGAGCCATTTCAGATTGTTCGCGTGTTCATTTTAACAAACTAAGATTGAAAATAATTATTCCATGTGGACCTGGGTTTGTAATATCAAATTTAATGGTTTGCTATTGCAGGTGAACCAAGAGCTTATGAAGTTGGCAGGTTCAAAAGCGTATTTTATGCATTGTTTACCTGCAGAAAGGGGCGTGGAGGTGACAGATGAGATCATTGAAGCTCCAAACTCTATTGTCTTTCCACAAGCTGAGAACCGCATGCATGCACAAAATGCTATAATGCTTCACTTACTTGGTGTTTGAACTGACTTGTGTATCTTGCTTCCAGTTCGAAGTTGGAATACAGTATTATAGCATACTTTAGCCTTCTGGTTTCTTTTCACTGGTTGCGAGAATTGTTTGGTACTTGATCACCCTATTTTAGAACAGAATTCTACCCCTTCTCTGTTCATCTTGTTAATTATTCTTCTGAACTTGGTTTTTGTTAACTAGATTAAGTTGTTGAGTGGAAATTTTTTGTTTTACCCTACTGAACATGTAAACGTACTGTAATAACTTGTTCTGTTAATAGTTTCCCATTTGCCCGCCATGTTCCTGCTGGTATGAGCATGCATATATGCTTCATTGCAAATCTGTTATCAACAATTCTGTTTCTGCTCTCAGCTACCCAGAGGGCACAACTTTTTAGTTACAATGATAGCTTCTTTTCATGAGCATGAAAGAATAAGCAAAAGAATGCCTACAACAATCATGTATTTTGTATGTATGTTGGTGCTGGTACTACCGTTCTTCCACACTGAATTTGTTCCATGCCTCCTGAGGTAGAAGTAAATTGAATATGGGTTAGTGATACTGTTCCATATTAGAAGGATGTTGGGTGCTATGAAAAACCTGCTTTAGTTCTTTACTAGGAAGTTTGTGGTGTTTCCCTTCAGAGAAAACAAAAGACATGAACTGTAGCTCACCTTTAGTAGATCAAAAACTTTCTCACAAGTATATTTCTGCTGTATGCTTGCACCTCTTTGCTGCAACTTGTCAGGATGGACACAGAGGGTGGCTTTCCTGTAAGCTTTTTTAACAGAAGCAGTTGATACAAGACTTGTCACAGGAATTGCCTGCCAGCCACTGTCAGGGCCAAGGATCTGCAAATACAAGGAAACAATGAGACCTAAATGGCCGTAGTGTCTTAGTAACTAAATCCCCCTGAGGAAGACAGTGAGAAATTGTAATGCAAAAATAGAACTATTGTTGCCATTTGAACAGAGGTGTGTGATTTAATCTCAGTTATGAAACTGTATAAGAAGCTACGTACATATTGTAGTGTCGAAAGCAGGGCACGCAAGTTCCTTTCCTTTCCACTTGACCATCTCTTCACTTCAGCATCTAGAGTTTCTGCTACTCTCTGTCAATATACATTCAAATCAAATTCAGAAGTGAGGAAAAAGAATTTTAACTTGTGGTAGTTGCAAGAATTCATAATCATTAAAACAACCAATTACATTTCTCTCTGCTTGCTCTTTCTGAGCAAGGAGGTCACGCATGTTCTTCTCCGCAAGAGCTTTTGCCTGCAAAAGAGTATTATGTTTATTGGAAAGCCAATGAAGTTAGATATCCATGAAAATTTTAGGAAGAGGGCATACTGCACGCTCTGCTAGCTCATTGTTTGCCACTCTACTTGGGTATCTTGAACCGCTGGAAGGACCCTGGCCTTTGCTATTTTGATCCTGAAGGAAATTCTAACTCTCAGTAATTCTTCAATGCAAATTCTATGCTTATAGATGAGAATAACTAGTTGGAAATAACATGATAGGCACTCACTCTTGATTTTGTTCCATCATCTCTTGAGGCACTTGAAAACTTATCACACTTATTTCTTGTCTTCTCTGACATTGCTTTTTCTAGTGCACGCTCCCTAGCTTCTGCAGTTGCTCGCTCAACTGCAGCACGTTCAGCTCTTAATTTGGCTTCTGCAGAAGCTTTCTCTGATGCTGACTTGTGACTAGTTTGTGTAGAAGCCTTTTCGGACCTTTCTGGTGCCTCGGATGCTGCCTTCTTCTGAGCTTCTGTAGCAGCTTTCTCAGCAGCAGCCCTTTCCGCCCTTTCTTTGGCTTCAGCAAAAGCCCTTTCACGAGCTTCTCTGATGGCTCTTTCAACGGCTATTCTCTCTTTCTCTCTCTCTTTCTCTAAATTCCTATCCTTTGCTTCTTTTTTGTTAGGAGCTTTAGTTTCCATCACGACTTGCTTTTTATCTTCAGGTTCCTTCTCCTTGCTTGTCAGCATTTGGTGAGGATTCTCCTGAGATATCTCGATGGGGGTTGCTTTCTGAACCAGACAGGGTTTCTGCCTTTCCTCGAGAGAAGAGTCAAAGTATCCATCAGTCTTTTCATTATTGGAAGCAACTTCAGATCTTTTAGCATCGGCACAAGTTTCACTCAGTTCACAAGGCAATACCTGAGTACACTTATCAGTACCACAACCCATCTCGAGCTCTATCCGATTACCTAAACATATTTCGCTTTGAATAGATATAAAGTTCTTCCGATTTTCTTCACTATTGCTGCCAATATCAGACTCATCGGAATCCCCGTACATTTCATCCGATGTGCAGGACACCTCTCTGACTTCCTGCACTTGACTGCACACTTCCGTGGAGTCTATTATATGATCTTCATTTTGTTTCTGCTCATAGTTCATTTCAATACAATCTAAATGTTCGCCAGTTTTCCCAATCAAAACAGCCTCGGTGGTATCCACATGTTCATTGATCCCATGAAGGCTACTAAAAACTTGCGCTAGGCCGATGCAATCACTACTCTCTTTTTCTTCCATTTCATCTTCCTGATCAACTGCAAGTGGCTCTTCTTCAGATATGTCCTCTTCCCTCTCATTACCTTCCACTGTCATTAATTCTGCAGTTACTTCCAGCTCCTCATAATTTTGTTCATGTCCAACAGTTTCATCTGTCCTGCCTATGTCCTCTTTCTCATCCTGATTGTTTTCGTCAGCAGCTTCAGAATTGTTCCCATGGTAGTCAAAAGCCTGCTGAGTTGCTTCAAAGTTCCTTTCTTCTTCTGTGCTCTGATCCATCTCCAATATGATCCTCTCAGTTTCTGCCACTTTGCAGACTTCCGCTCCTGTCGCTCCATTTTCATTTGTCAAAGAGTTGTCCTTTTGTGGCTCATTCTCTTTCACCTCTTCCAATTGACTCTCTCCATTTATCCCCTCAACATCGCTCATGAGCTCCTCATAATATTCCTCATCGTGGATTGATCCCTCTGTATCATCTTCGGCTACCTTCTTTTCAGAGCCTGCACCCACTTCAGTAACATTCCTTTCTTCTTCCTGCTCCTCATTTTCCTTTTCCCCATTAACATCATCTACCCTCATAGGAGCTTCATCTATTTCACTATGTGTGTCTTCTTGACGGAATGTTTCACCTTGTTTTATAACAATTTCATCCGAGTTCTGAGACTCTCTTGGTTTCTCTTCATCTTTGTTTCCTTCCAAATCCGGGATTTCACATGTTCTATTCAGATTACTTTCACATTTACTCTTTTCAAAGGACGCCTTTAATATATGATCAGCTCCCTCACCTTCATCAACAACCATAACGTTTTCTTGGCTTCCATCCTGATGATGAGTCTCTTTGGTTGATTTCATAATGTTTGCAAATATATTCCATCCAAATATCCTTTCAAATTTGTTTAGTTCCTTCTCAACCTTATCCTGTTTAGGATGCTGTGTAAGTGCTGTTGTTGTCTTGTTTAGCACCTCTGGCTTCTGAATCTTTTCTTCTGTTGTCATCTTCTGGCTCCATTCAAATTCTTTGGCAGAAGGTTTCTCGATATTTGTATTCTCTGCCTGCTCCAGCTCTTCTTTGGTTTCCATATGTAACCCAGATTGAGCAAGTCCTGAGAATTCTTTTGGTGCTTTTCCAGCCTCCGGCTGATCTACCCTCTGATGCATTTGAGTTGATTTAAGCATCACATTCTGTGCTTCTGAAATAACAGTTCTGGCAATGGAAGACTTTCTTTCATCTATCAAGTCTGAAGGTACTTGGTTTGTTTTTAATGCATCAGGCCTTCTGCAGTCAGCTGAATCCTGCTTCTGAGTATCCTCTTTCTGATGAATTTCTTGAGTCTCCATTTCTTCAGATTTGTTAGTTTCTTCTGACTCAACTGCCCTGTTCTTGGATTTTGAAATATTGGAAGAGCTCAGTTTCTCAGTCTTCAAACCATTACTAAATCTCCTCTTCTCCATCAATTCTTTAGCAATTTTAATCTTTGCTTGAGCATCCTCTATTGCCTTCCGCAATGCAGCTGCTGAGGCAGCAGCAGCTGAATTTGCATCTATTTCCTCATCAAGGAAAGGTGGTGAATGGTTACCTGCAGTTACAGAAGGATCATTCCTAGAAACCCAAAATTTTGATTTTGTCGACCCGCCAAAACCACCTTGAACCAAGTTTGGTGATAACCCCGAAGGTGGTGGCCCTGGTGCCATCCCTGACTGATGTACACCCAGGCCAATTCCAAATGCATCTGATGAAAAATCATGAGAAAAAGATCTATTATGTATAGAATTCTTCTGAAGCTCGGTATGAATAGTACCAATGTCTTCTCCATTAATCCCTATAGGCTGTGGACCAGAGACAGCTTTCGATCGAGCTTTCCCTGGGTTAAACTCCTCTCTGACATTTGAACTTAGATGAGTATCACTCAATACTGAATGTATAGCCTTGCCACCTTCATAAGTATGCAAAGGAGGCAAACCATCAACTAAACGAGTATATCCCGGAACGGCATGAAGCTTAGCTACAGGCGTCGCTCCATTTGTCCCATTCCTGCCACCTGGGTTGGTTTTGTGATATGAAACATTGAAATGTTGACTATCATCTTTTGAATGGAAAGATGTTTCAGATGATGGCACATTTCTCTCTCCTGAAACATTTGATTGCCCCCGTTCTGCAGGCTGGAATCTTGCTTCATCTGGAGCCCTACACAAAGATGAAAAAGCAGCAATCTTCATGAGATAAAATCACTAAATCTGTTCGTAATGCAACACAGAAAATTACAGTCTTGAATATCCAGAATTTGGCCGTCAAACAGTATAAGAAATTATGTTTTCCTCACAAAACTCTTAACAGATGAATGATCGAGTTCTGATAGTTTCATGGTTGATTACCAAAACCCCTTTTCTCATTTTCTCCACTTAGATTTCTTCACGTTTTCAACGAAACTGACATTTTCACACTGGTCTCATTCTCTTTTCTATTTCCATCGAAAGCGAAAACATTCTTTTTCTACGTTAGATAGCAAACAACCCACAAGTCCTAATCATTAAAACCACAGAATCAACCTCACTTTCCTTACCAAGATCCTATTTTGACAGGTAAATAGTCCACAAGCTTCAAACTTTTTCACTTCTGCTCTGAGCCCACTTCAAGATAACGGCAGTCACAAAGAAAAAACAGAGCTATGTAAACATACCGAGCTTTCTTTGGTTTGGCAAACAGTTCCTCATAAGGCATAGCAAAATCCGCCGCGCCAAGCCCTCCAAAAATCTTGGAGTAATCAACCTTGGAGCTCCGTCTATTCACTACCCTTCTCTCATTAAGCTCTGGAACGTCGAGAACCGGAATCGAAGAAGCAGCAGACCCGCCAAATATCTCTCTGTAATCCTCCACTCGAGACCCGACTTTCCCTTTGGTTGTTGATTTAATTTTAGGAATATTTGTGTGGTTTATTGATCATAAACCCTACAACAAATAGAGAGAGTGAGTTGGGTAATTTGTGTTAGATGTATAATGAGAGTTGGCATTTAATAGACCTATAGACAACAAGTTATTAATTTATTAGGAA
>JAOXYD010000002.1:1434911-1446960 GCA_028565735.1 Pinacopodium congolense
GTATGCACCCAACGATCTTGGAAACGGCCTTATGGTGTTGGCCTGCTAGTGGGTGGTCTAGATGAGTCTGGAGCTCATCTCTACTACAACTGCCCTAGTGGGAACTACTTTGAATATCAAGCTTTTGCCATAGGATCCCGCTCACAAGCAGCAAAGACATACTTGGAGCGCAGATTTGAGACATTTGTGGACTCTTCACGTGACGATCTGATCAAGGACGCTCTCATTGCTGTCAGGGAAACCTTGCAAGGAGAAACACTGAAGAGCTCCATCTGTACGATTGCTGTGGTAGGAGTTGGGGAGGCATTTCATATACTAGATCAAGAAACTGTGCAAAAGTTGATTAATGCATTTGAAATTGTGAAAGAGGAAGAGGGTCCAGCCGGGGAGCCAGATGCTACTGCTGATCAGGGTGATACTGCTGCTGGAGAACAGGGTGCAAGCACTGATCAGGGTCCTGCTGAACAAGGTGTAGCTCCCATGGAGATATGAGAATGCAATACATATTGATCTCATCTGTGTCCCTAATTCTAGATAATGTTTTCTGCGATTTGTTGGCAAATTTTAGTTGGGAAACAAAGCCTGGTTAAAGACCCTTTTTTGCTCTATTGGTTTTCGCTCCTTGATTTAAGCACTCTCACATCAGTTGGCAAACAAATTGAATCTTTGATTCTAGCTTCTGGTATGCTTGGGAACAAAATTATTGGAGTAGATAGTAATGAAAAAGTAATAATTGTTTTTTCCTGGTGGAATTTGTCTGGTAAAGCCCAGGTTGGGAACAAGCTATGGTGAATCAACATGCATTCAGAGACTATACAATTGGTAACAAAGGGTTTCTGCTTTCATAACCAAAAGTGCATCTTTTATTATGATCATGAATATTATCAAGGACCCTGTAATTTATAAAACAATTAATTAGATTTTTATAATTTAAAAATTATTAAATAAATCTCTCAAGCATGAAATTGATTTTATTCGTTAGTCTATTCGGTTAATTTAGTCCTATGTAAATAGATAGAAACAGAAGAATTGACATGTAATAGCAAAATCACTCAAAATTTAAGCGGTGCGGTAAATTATTAAATTAAATTCTTATAATTTTAAAATTATCAAATAGGTCTTTAATAGGTGAAAGTAATTAAAAATTTTAGGGATCTAATTGATAGTATTTTAAATTATAGGGATTTAATTGATAATTTACCAAATTATAAGTAATTAAATGATTTAAAACTTAATTAATAAATGATTTTAATAATTAAAATTAAAATTTTAATAATTAAAGAAATGCATGCTGTAAATATTGTGATCTTTTAATAAAATATACAAAATTTTTATATTAAAATTTGAAAAATCATATAAAATATAAAAACATTTTATCTTTTACAAGTTCAATATATATAGTATTGAATATGTATGAAAGGAAAGTAAACGTATTTATCATATAAATAATATGCTAATAATTATTTTAAGTTGATGTCTTTTTTGGGTTGATGATAGATTGGTTTAGATATAATTTTATATTGTTTAAACTTAAAATAATTTTTTATATTTAATTTCAATTGAATCTAAATAAAATAAGTTGAAATTTAATCCAATTTAATCTATTTTAAAAATTTTCTAACTTATTTTAAATAATTTAAAACAGGTTTAAATAAGTTATAACTTATTGTAAATAATTTAAAACATGTTCAAATAAATTCTAACTTATTTTGTTTAAAATTATTTGAAATTAAATATAAAAAATTCTTTTAAGTTTAAGCCATACAAAATCATATTTAAACCAAATTATTATCAATTAAAAAATTTATTAATCTAAAACAATTAGTATTATATTATTTATATAATAAATACATTTATCTTACTCTTACATATATTTGTCATATATATTGAACGTATAAAAGATAAGCATTTTTATAGTTTATTTGATTTTTCAAATTTTAATTTAAAAATTCCGTATGCTTTATTAAAAGAATACAATATTTATAACATATATTTTTTTAATTATCAAAAAATTTATTTTAATTATTAATATCATTTATTAATTAGATGTAAAATCATTTAACTCATTATATACTATCAATTAAGTCATTAAAATTTTTAATTATTTTAGAGATTTAATTGATAATTTTGAAAAGAATCCAAAGTGATTTTAACTAATAAATGTGACATACCACTAAATTGACAGAGGGATTAACAATTAAAATTAATTTTAAAATTTAAAATTTTATTTGATAATTTTTAAAAGGACTTAATTAATAATTCTGTAAATTAAAGGTGTCAAGAACAACATTTACGGATTTAATTAGTAGTTTTGTAAATTAGAGGAGTCCTTGATGATATTTATCCTTCCTTTTGTTATCTAAACAAACTTATGCTCAAAAAGGTCTGGAAGTTATAACTTTAGAATAAAAATGGTCTTCAGATTCAGTTCGATCCCAATTAGATGTCTTATTGGCCTATTTGCAACATGCATAAAAATGGATCAATGAATAGAAAATCCTTATAATGCGTGAATGCCTCCATGTTCTATTTAGTGTTTTGTTACAAGAATCATCATCATTAATTGGCTAAAAAATGCCATTACTGCTACTAGTTCTGTCGAAAAGCAGAAGAACAAGAATTGGCATAGAAACGATATTATATTTTGAGTGGTAATAGAATCAATTCCGGATGGCAGGAACTGGGAGACCCTGGATCTGCATCTGTCTGTACATCCATTGCCAATTCTCAGGGGTCACCTCACCCCCAAGCGAGCGAATCACAGACCCCCCACTGCATGCACCCAATTTGCAGCATTCCTCTAATGAAAATCCATTCACAAGTCCATACAAAAACCCACTTGCAAAGAGATCTCCTGCTCCAGTGGCATCAATTGCCCTTGCTTCTCCAATGGCAGGAACTCGAACAATCTGTCATGTCAAGCAATGTTAAGAGAGCAGCATTTGTATCGTTTCTCTATTCTCCCAGCGTAACGAACTTAATGGTGAGTGTGTAAAATATCCAACTGGGGACAAATGCCCCAGACAGGAGCTTAAAAAGTTTGAGAGACGACATTTTGGTTGTCTGCAATTCAGCAAACAAATTCTCAAATTAGATACTAACCTCCCTTCCATGTTTTGCAATGCAACCATTAGGACCTAAAGTCACTACTGCCCATTGGCAGTATTTAGCCAAGAATTCTACTGCAGCCACAGGGTCAGTGCCCTGTTCACCGCTATAACCAGTTTAAAGAGAGATCAGCAACCACTATCAGAAAAAGATTAAAAGAAAGAAAATGTGTAAATAACATGTAAATCTATGTTGCCAAAATTTGATAAGCGAAGAAAGAGATCAAATAATAGTACCCAAGCAGCTCCCTTGCTTCATCTTCATTAGCAAAGCAGAGGTCTATGTCACCTGACTCCAGTAATTGTAGAAGGGGGCGTCTATGGTCCCGAACCATCTGGTAAATGAATAAGCATTTAAGTAAATATATCATGCCAGAAAGTTGGCTTTGAAATCTGTGATTATACAAAACAATTGATATAAGGAATTGTCCATAGTTATACGAAGCAGGCAAATTGTGTGTATTGACACTGATATTTCTAGATAGAACAAAGAAAAGATAATTGTAATGGCTCTGTTTTTGTGATTTGAGTCCACTTTTGTCGTCAAATTTATAAGGGAAAAACATCAGAAGATATTGAATAATTGATCTGCACAAAATAAAATTATTGTCATAAAGATTTGACAGATATGTACCTCAAAACTGGCCAAATCCATTGAGACTGAGAGACCCTCCTCCTTCGCTATCTGTATAGCTGCTTGGATAACTTCCAAGTTGAATATCCCATATCTAAGTATTAACCACTGCAACAAAATTCACTAAACATTTAGTATGCTTAACACTATCAATCATCAAGAACATGATGGACTATGGTTTAACTGCTTGATGCCAAACTAAATCCAACCAGATTTTCTGTAATTGAACTCAGCATATTGAGCCTAGAACAGGAAAACCAACACTGGACAACAATGGATACACAAAATTCAATCACAGACTAAGAACCTCGACCTTGGAACCCTCGAAATCCTCCTTCGACAGCTCACCAGCCTGAAAGGGAAAAATGCGGAAACTTGGTAGGCCTTGAATGGAGAGGTTTTTTCAATCTCAAAATTATTTTAAAATATCTTAGAATTAGAAGAAACAGAGAAGTAATCAAACATTAAGCACCTGTACTTTGACGGCACTTGAGAGGCAGGGACGCATTGTACGGTTACCCAGTTCATCAACCAGACAAACACACTGTAGCAGACAATAACCATAAAAGTTAAGTTCTAGAGAAGAGATGACAACAACCAAAAGTAAGAGCTGATTAAATGATAAACCGAAAAACTATGTGACAATAACATCACCTGCCCGGTGTGTCCTTCCTTCAATCTCAATCTGGAAGGGTTCACTCCATTGTATTTCATGTTAATCACAAACAACCTGCCTTCTTCATCATCACCATAAGCGCCGATGATGCCGCAAGGGACTCCAAAGCCAGCGCTCAGTCCTCGAGTAGTATTAGCCACACTGCCACCAGCATTTGTCTTCAAAGGAGAGGCATGATCAGGAGATTTGAGAACATGATTTTTCACCGCTCTTAGTATGCGCTCAAGTTCCGGAGACGAGACCTACAAAATTCAAATCACCCAAAAAGTTTAAAACTTTCTTGTCGTATACACCAAATAAACAAGAACATCTATATACCCATTATCACAGGAAAAAGCTTCTAGTCAAAGAATAAAACTTTAGCCTATCAGTGAGGTGCAGGTGTGTACAGAGTCTAAATCTGGCATCTATCAACTAGTCTATAAAATATGTCACTATCAACACAAATAGGAGGCTCTATCATGAGATAAATTATGTCGTTCTCTACATAAATAAGAAACTGTATCATGAGATAAAATAAGTCACTATATGATACAGCTCCTTAAAGACCTCCATCATGAGATAAATTATGCCATTATGTACACAAATAAGAAGTTGATTAATAAGATTTTTGTCTTTGATTTCACGTGAATCAGTCTAAAGATGTTCGGTAACTCGTCTGCATTAATAATTCTAATACTTCAAAATTACAACCAAGCATTAATAATGCATTAATGATGCAGAAGTACATTGATAAGAACCCACTTCAAGTACAGAGATTACCCAGAAAGGTATAAACCATTAAAGATACCAAATTTAGGCTAAGCAACTTGACCCCACGTGGATCTAGGAAAAGAAAAGCAAAATAAATGAAATTTCAAACAAACGGGCTAGTGAATCAGAAACAAAATCGATAATGAGGTATGATCTTGATGAGAAGCAGTCAAACTAAAACCCATATAGAAAAAACTCGAAGAATGCACGCGTAAAAACAAAGCAAACTAACGCATACCCACAATTCACTGAACAACCATGAACAAGTAAAACCAGACGGAATTGAGCAAAAGCTTAGCTCGTCAAACAAAGAAGTTGGCAATCACATACCGCGATAGAGCCGCCCCGGTCACCGGGAATTTGATCAAGCAATGACCAATCAACACGAGCCACATGGTCGATGAGGGCAGCCGGCTGAAGGCCCAAGATGACCGGAGGGGAAGGCGGCGGCAGCGGCGGCGTAATATCTTCGGTGATGTTTAAGGCTTCAGCTCCCATGTTGTCGGTCTTTGGGCCTTTGGAGTAATGCCTTAAAGCCTTGCCCCTTTGTTTTTGCACCTCTGCTTCCTATTTATAGAAAAATAGTAGGCCCTACTCTCCCCAAATTGCCCCTGATTTTATATGACCTTAAATAATTAATTAATTATTTCTAAACATGAATATCATCATTCGCCACTATAATCATTATAATAAGCTAATTTAGCAAATTCTGCATATTTAATACTTCTCAAACTCCTGTTTTGTTGCTATTTAATATGAAAAACTCATTAATGGTAATTAAAATTATATGTTATTATTAAAAAGAAAGAATATTGTATTTACTAATGCTGTGTTATCGTGGCTCTTAAAGGGTGATGGGGGATTAATTTTCAATTATCAATACTTTTTAAAGACTTTGTACTAATTAACATAAATTTCATATTACATAGCTGTAAGTCGATAAAAGGAAGAGCAAAGGAAAAAGAAAAACTTTCGCTTTAAAATTTAAATTTAATTTTAAATTAAATTTAATGATATTGTTGTTGGTTGTGATTTTTAGTTGATATTTTTATTATTTATTTATTTATTTATTTATGTATTTTTATACTATTTTTTATTTTTGTATTATATTAATATATTATTTTTTATTAATATATTATTTTTAATTTCTATATATTAAAAAATAAAAATTCAAAACAAAGCCTTACCAAAAGGCTGTTATATTCATATAAGACATTATTTTAAAATATTTTAAAAAATTCTTACGTTTTATAAATATTAAAAATTTTAATTCTTGATATTGTTAATTCTCATGTCACGTCGCATGACGTTCTTTTATTCATTATCCTTACTGATAGGTCCTGTCACCTGATGTCTACTTAGTGGTGTAGAGCTTATCATCAAATATGAATTTGTTAAACATTTTTAAAATATTAATTTTTAAAAATATTTTTTAAAGGTTTTAACAAATTTAAAAATTTAAAAATATTTTAAAAATATTAAAATCTGGTCTAAACATAAATGAAAAAAAATTTGTCTACACATTTTGTATAAAATTTTAATAAAATTTTGTTTTAATTTAACTATGATTTCTTATTTAGAATTTTTGTCGCAAGTTTTGCAAAAATTTATGTTTTAATTTAATTAATATTTTTTAATTAAAATTATAATTAATTGAGGGTTTTTAATTGTATTTGATTTCTCTTTGAAATTCCTTTTATATCAAGTTATCAAAGTTAAAATTTGAAGGATTATTAATTATATAATTTAAAATTTTTATATTATTTTGATATATACATGGTTAAATAACATTTTTTTTTCTTTTATACAAGTGCTTAATGCATAATATTAGCATCTCATTGTGTCCTAACCCCATTGTCCTGCTCCGTTTCATCCAACATTATTTAGTGCACTTCAATCTCAAAATTTCTATTTTTAAATTTCATTTTAATTTTTAAAAATATAAAAACTAACTACAATAAATTTTTTATTTTACTTCATTTTATAAAAATAATTAATTTTATTGTATTTAATAAATAAATTTTATACACAAGTTTTTATACATTTAATAATAAAATTGGTTTATTTTTTAATATATCTTTTTAAAGTATATAATAATTATTTTAATTTAAAATTTAAAAATTTATTTTATATATTTTATATATTTTATTATTAATCTCAAATAAACATATTTTTATTTCAAACATTAAATATAAAAATAAATGGAAAAAAAAGATACCAAGCAGACTTACGACAATGCCTGCGACAAGATCACGGCCATAGATCCTAGCCAAAAGTTAACAACTTGTTACCTACTTTAAACTGTGCAGATTCCCGATATTAATAGTACCACAATCTCTCGTTCATGTGTCACTTCCCGATGATCATGCGGTACTTACTGTCCCGAACCGAAAGGTACATCAAACTTGCAGGATGAGGCGCAAGTGACTATAACCCATCAAACATATCGGTACAAACTTTCGACGCGTGGGAGAGTACTAGCCTCCTCCAAGGCTCCTCTAGTCTAGATACCAACTTTACACACTTCACGAGCATTTCATCAAGTACTTTGTGAGCAGCAAAGTTCCAAAAGTAACATGCGCCGATCATTTGCAATGAAGCAGACATTACATTAGTTACCGAGTCATAGCCAAGTGAGACATTCACTAGACTCTTATCTTAAGTGAAGTGAAGCTGTCTCCTCCACTGATTGATTTCTTTCATGTGAAGAGATTCGATCTATTTATGGCAATAGAATAAGTTTGAGGAAAGACAAGAAGAAAATCCCAACAAAGAAAAACAGGGATTAGGGGGTACCAACTTTGCTTTGTCGCGTTCTTTCGCGTTCTTCGCTGAAATCACGGAGAGTCGAGTCCTTCAGCTTTAGCTTTTTGTGGGATCAGATCAATTATTGCCCTGACATGATACCACGAGCCAATTTGCTTCGGAGAAAGTAGAAACAACTTTGCGTAAAAGTAAAGGCTACGGCCGTTGTACTAATCAATGAGCCAAGTACCTCTTAAGTGGATTAAATTAACTTTTAATGATAATAAAACCGGATATTGTTATTATTATTATTATTATTTTAAAAAAATTAATAAGTTAATTCATCAAAAATTAAATAATTAAGTTTTGAAAAAAAAAAGGTCAAAAAGTGATTCTACTAAAACAAACGAAGTGGATAATTAAATTCACTTAATGTACAAATAAAACATAATGTACACAATTTTTTGTGATGAAAACTTATTGAAAACAAGTATTGAGATAACTGTCAATTGAAATTTTATTAAAATGGGGGTATTTTAATAATTTTGAAAAAAATTTGAAGTATTAAAAATATTTTTTGGAAAGTTTAATTTTTATTGTGATTTTTTTAATTTTTATATTGATTTTTTCTGCATTAATGTGTTATTTTTTAATTTTTAATTTCTATAAACTAAAACAAAACAAAAAAAAAGATATCAAAGCATAGCCTTTGGTTTTGGACTAAACTCTTTTTTCTTTTCACTAACTAAACTCAAATTTTAGAAAAATACAAACTTAGTAATTTGCGAACAAAATATATTTAAAAAATCAGTGAATAAATAAGAAGCACATACAAAACTATATCTGCAGCATTTATTCTAAAAAAAAAAAATAGAACTCCATTAAGGTAATTAACATCTATGAAGATGCTTGCATTCAATTGGATAAAGATCAATGCTTGCATATCAATTGGATAAAAAAATAAAAACTTAAAACTAAAATTAAAAAGAGAAACAAATCAAGCCCTAAGATTCATTCGTCCTCTCTAGTCTCTACTAAAGCAACCTTTAATTACTTGTATTATTTTCAGCTAAATGACGTCGTTTAGTTACGTGCGTGTGGCTCTTCCGTTATGTGATGTGATGTGATGTGATCAGCCGAAAGGAAAAAGAGACAAAAAGAATAATTTGTCCGACACAAATATTACCCTTTTAAAATATTTTATATAATTGCAAATCTAAATACCGAGTCCACAAACTTTGGAATACAGACACAGGAGTAAACAGGAGACCATCAGAATACATGCTGCTTTATAGCACAAGTTTTCTTCATGAAACAATACAACCAGTTTGGTGATCAACCAGAAGAGTAGAGTCAAAAGTTAGAAAAGGATCAATGATTCTACACCTAAACATGTTTGGTATTTATTGGTAAAGAAAAGGGAGATCCTTTTTCTCCATGTATTTGCATAAGACAAGGTTAAAATCTCAAGATTCAAATTTAAGAAACAATACCTCATGAAAAAAAAACTGTCTTTCTTTACTTGGGGGCTTTATCTGGTAGGATATTATCAGGAAGGGTAATTTCAGGAGGTACTTCTCGAACAACACCTAACATTGAATCATACTCCTCATCTCGTTGAGCAAACTTCTTGCGGAGTACTTTCTCAAACTCAATTTTATCAAACGGCTTGGCGTTCTCAGCACCATGGACCTGAGCGAGATTGGAGTAATTGGTGGCTGATTGAGAAATAAAGGCTATCTCCTCATCGGTTAGCTTCCTGAGGAACTTCGCTGGGTTGCCTCCCCACACCTGAAATATATCATTATTAAAATCATATTTTGTGATTAGGTTGCTGAAGAAGTCTAGATAAAAGCTGTTTTCAACTACTATGGAGTATAGATCTCAAACAACTATTATTACATTATTAACTAGGAAAGTCACAGAAAACATTATATTTATAGGGAAAAAAATGGAAGTAGGTTTTACTCTTGACTTCTGGTTATAATATTTTCAAAAGCAAATTTATCTTTTCACCGAACCCATTACTTAATTCAGATATGTAACACAAGATATATAAAATAGATGAAAAGCACCTCCTGAAGTGCAGTTTGAACACTAAATATTGAAAGGTTAAAAAAAATAACATGCCCAAGAAGATAGATGACCGATTTACCTCTCCAGCAGGTATCCTTGTGTTCTGTCTCACAAGGGCTCCAGCAGCAACCATGGAATGTTTTTCAACAACAACACCATCAAGTAGTGTCGCCCCCATACCAACAAAAGCCTCATCCTCAACAGTACAGCCGTGTAAAACAGCACTATGACCTACGGAGATCAATACGGACCATACTAGGTAAACATTTACCAGATTGATTAACATCAAGCACATTCCTCTTGCTCATTGCTCACCTACAGTAACATTGTCCCCAATGATTGTTGGTAACACCTTCCCAGTTAGATTTGATTTCGCCACATGCACAAGGGAGTTGTCTTGTATATTAGTGCCAGATCCAACACTAACGCTATTCACATCACCTACAAACCATGAAGAATTTTTTTGAGACTACAAGGAAAAATAACAAACATTCAACAAAAAGAATTTCATTCCCCAACCAACAATTCATGTAACCCACAACTGGATGCAAGTACCAGGAAAGTATAGATCAGCCACCTTCAATCAAATAATCTAAAATATAAAATCAAAGACAAAGCACAATGTGGCCGACTTGTCTCTGCTACCTACTTGGATGTGGCCTAAATGAATGTCAAGTAACAATTGAGAATTCATTCAAGATCAGCAACGAAACGTAAGGGGAAAAGCAGCATCAGAGTATAAGAAATCCAACTCTAGAAGTAACGTGCAGATGAAGGTTCAGTCCCAATATAAGGTCCAAAAACATGAATGAAAAATCAGCCTAGGCACAAACAAAGACCCATGACATTAAACTTCAGCAACCAAATCCAAATACAATTTTTCAAAGTAAGCAAAAATCAAATAGATGGTATAGTTCTTAGATTCAACTGAGACAATAAACTACAGAGAGAATTCCAGATAACAACTTTCAATACCAAATATTTTAAAGTTCCAACATTCAAAAGCACCAGAAAATCTCTCATAACCCAAACAGTTAAAAAGCATAAACAACTTGAGATTCTTAGCACATTTGTATTCTATCACATATATCCTAACCTTAAAGCATTACAATGCAGAAGAAATATGTATTTTCAGTAAGGCTGAGCTCATGTAACATGTAAGGGCATCCATACTTCGCTTCAAATCAAATCAGAATAAAGCCACAATCATAAGTTAATGCGACAATTTGAGGGTACTAAGTCTCTTCAATATTACCTCTCAGAACACAGCCATACCAAATAGATGATGCTCTTCCCACTTGAACGTCCCCAGTTATGGAAGCACTAGGTGCCACAAATGCGTCCTTATCAATCAGAGGAGCTTTGTCAAAAAGGTTCATTAGAGTCCGGTGTCTAGACACTGAAAGATTAGACACCAAAACTAATATCAGCAAAAAGGGGAAAAATAAACAGCACACGTGATAAGAAAGTCCAAATTATATAAACCAACAAAACAATTTTATCATTTTCCCAGGCATCTACGGTGAAAGCAGATAATAGTACAATATGTGAATTGAGTTATTCACAATTAAGCAGAGGTCTAAAAAGCAAGAGATTGAAAATGCTTCAACTAGTTATCAAGGCAAGAACACCCTCGCATTCCTTTCAATTATCCTCTTAACACATAAACCACAAAAGAAGTAAAAACATGTAATAAAGACTCAAACCTTCACACACCGACGCTACGGGATTTTCTTCTAATCAATAACACTACGTGCCACAATAGCACATTTCACTAAAACAACACAAAATGCATCCCCCATTTAACAAAAACTTCACATTCAAAGCAGTTAAAGCTCAGCTACTAGACACTGAACTCCAGAAAATCCTGTGTGTAAAAACAACTAATCTAACAGACTACAGACAGATGAACGCTTCCAATTAAACACGATACGAGAAGATTAAAGAGATTGGGACCTAGGGTTTACGAAAAATGAGAACTACCAATGGGCTTCTAGCTCATTGGGAGAGGATGTGTCTAACCTCCTCCTCTACCAGGGTTCAAATCTTGGTAGAGTC